>JAVJIF010011167.1:0-93820 GCA_038442645.1 Agave tequilana | reverse complement strand
ATACTTTTTCTGAGGATTTTATGATTTTATGAAAATTCCACCGGAGTCGGTATCGGCCAGTATCGCTGGTTGATTCCGGGACGATTTGAATTGAATTTCTGAATTCCGCTTTCACTTTACTTCTTAAAACCATATTTTATTCTTTAATACATTTTCTGGGATTTTTCAGAATTTATCAAATCCGGCCGACCCGGTGTGGACCGGTATCGGCGGTTGATTTCCGGATTTTTAATTTGAAAACGGGATTTTATTTCTGAAAACCGATTTCATATTATTCATCAGGATGACGTTTTCCACCTCCGGGTATTTTTGGGATTTTTTCCGGAACAGTCGATATTTCGTGACCATAATATAATAATATTATTTTTCAAACCTTTTCTTTTCCTTCCTTCTTTCCTAATCTTTTCTCCCACCTACTCCACCCACTCCCCTCCACGTGGGGAGACACACTCCCCTCTCCCTCATTAATTCCTCTCCCATCACACTCTCTCTCTTTTCTTTTTCTTTTTCTTTTCCTTTTCTTTTCTTTTTTTCTCTTCCTTCTTTCTTTTTCCCTTCACTCCTTTTCCTCCTCCATCTGAGCGACGCCCACCCAACCGGCGGCCACCTCTGGCCACTAACTTCGCCGGCGCCTCCGGCCACCACGACGCCGGCGAGGAGAACCCCCATCTCCGGCCACCTCCTTTTCCTCTCTCTTTCTTTTCCTTTCCTTCCTTTTCTTTTCTTTCCTTTCTTTCCTCCCTTAGCTCCGGCCAACCACCACCACCGCCGGCGAGCTCTCTTCCTCCGGCGCCCCGGCGTGGGCAGACCGCCGCCGGCGCGAGGCCGGCGGCCTGGGCGCAGCCAGGGGGCCTCGGGCCCCCTGTGCGCCGCTGTGGAGGGGGCAGCAGCCCCCTCCTTCTCCTCCTCGGGGTGGCCGGCGCCACCCCGGGTTCTGGCGCCGCCGGCGCTGTGCCGGCGGCCGTGGGCGGGCCAGGGGCCCGCCTGGGCCCCTGTGCCTGTGCTGAGGGGGGCAAGGCCCCCCTCTTTCTCTGCTGGAGGGGGCACAGCCCCTCCCTTCTCTGTTGAGGGGGCGCTGCCCCCTCTTTCTCTGCCGACGGCCGGCGCCGCCCGGCGCCGCCGTCTGGCCGCGGCCAGGGCCGAGTGCCCCCAATGGGGGGGCACTGTGTGTGTGCGGGAGGGGGGCAGCAGCCCCCCTTCTTTCTCTCTCTCTCTCCCTGGTTTCTTCTCTCTCTCTCTCTCTCTCCTGGGAGCACACTCCCTTTCTCTCTCCTGCTCCCTCTCTCTCTCACCTGACCACCTTCTTCTTCATCAACAACTTCAACACTACCTCCATCACTCCTTCACTTGTACTCCTTTTTGGTAAGTAATTTCAATCACCTAGACTTGGTTAATTCTTAGCATGTTCAAGTATTCATATCTTGTACAAATTATGTCTTCAAACCATGATTATTTAGCCATCAAACCAACCCTAGAAAATCTGTTCTGTTTGCTGTTTTCCCACGATTAGTCGACTAGACCTAGACATTAGTCGACTAACTTATTCTGTCCTGTGAAACACAATTCTAGGAAACACAGTATTAGTCGACTTACCTTAGTTCCTAGTCGACTAGAGGCCCTTAGTCGACTACTTCCTTGACCCTAGTCGACTAACTCATTTGAACTGCGACCTTAGTACTGTAGATGCGACTTCATTAGTCGACTACCATATTCTACCCTAGTCGACTTGGCATCCCTAGTCGACTACTAGAATCCCCTAGTCGACTCCTGAAATAAACTCAACTCTCTGTATCACAGACTTAGTCGACTTAAGTATCTGTTAGTCGACTTATAGTTCCCTGTTAGTCGACTACCCTTTTTACCTAGTCGACCAACTTTCCCTGAAACAGAAACCCAAACTCTCTGGAACCCAGTTTTAGTCGACTATACCAGACTGTTAGTCGACTAACTCCACTATTAGTCGACTACTCTTCCATCCTAGTCGACTAACCTTGCCTGTCTGTCATAGTTGATTCCTTTCTTGAATATGAACCTTATCCTCTAGACTTATATCATATGTTGGTGTTACTTGACTTGTCACTTGACAAACATCATCTTCCCTTCTCTCTTTCTCTCTCCTCTTCACTCTACATATTTATATCAGGTTTTGTGGCGCATCCCAAGCTTCCGTGGATTTCGGGTATTTCGGTATATTGGTGACTCAGGCGAGTGTTCTCACTCGCTACCCTCTTGCTTTACCATTCCATTGATTATGATAGTATTCTCGCTCTAGTCTTCATGTATTGTATTTCATGCTTTATATCTTTTATTGCTTTATGCTATGCGTGGCCGACCCTTCGTGGTCGTTGGACTTGTTGGACTTTGGACCATTGCTTTTACATTACCACTTGGCATTATTTTAGACCTGTCAGTATGTGCTACCATTTATCATATGTATATCACTTGGCAACTGTGTTATCATCTAACCACCTGCCATGCCACTATTTGGCAAGACCCTTTATTATGTCATGACTTACCTGACTACTATCCATTCTTGGTACGCTTGGTTGTTTACTAAATATCACCACTCTGTCATGCTATCACTTGACACCCAGCATGATGACTTGACTTGTGATTATCATCTTTACGGGGACCTTGACTTATGATTCTGTGTCATGATCAGTGACCTGTTTTCCTGCTTTACATGCAGTGACCTGACTATATAGTACTTATGTACTCCTTATTCCTGATCATGTCTATTTCCTGTTTTTCCCGTAAAGTGATAATTAAACTAATGAATCCTAAAAAGGACCAACTTGTATTGGGTCGGGGGAAACATGCGGATATCGATATGTGTTCGTGTTTACAGTGGTATTAGGTATATTGTACAATCATGTTCCGGTCTGACCTGTGGGCCTCCAGGGGACCGAGGGGAGAGCTGGCTCCCTTATTCCTGTTATTATAGGGCATACATAAGTCCCTCCTGTTAGGCCTTGCGGCTGGTTCCGTCACCATGCAACGGAACACCCTGGACCGTGGTCCCGGCATGCACGGGACCCACTGTAAACATAGTTCGTTGATACCCCCGCTGTTTCCAATAACAACCTCGACTTGCTTATATATGGATGTATGTGAGTTGGCCGTACACCGAGACACATACCGAGATATATGGGCAAGACGGGTAATAATAAAGTGTCATAATAACTGGCTCTTTAAGTTGTAAGTAGAGGTATGTGGAATGGGACGCATACCAAAGCCTGCATCTTAAATAGCTATGAATCCGTGATGTGCCTTACCGTATTTGCTTTTCCCGGACTTTATATCGGATTTCATGTTTTATGAGTATTATGTTATAACTACCTGGTAGCTCGGATTGGTTTTATTCGGATTTCCTGTTTTATGATTCTCATGCCATGTCTATTCTTACCTGCTCTATCCTATCTGCCTCCTGAGTATTTCCTACTTGATATATGCATTATTGTGCTCACCCTGCTTCACCACTTGGTTTTGCTTCTACACTCGCCTGGGGAGTATTATTTGACTCCCCTGGATTCTCACGTCCAGGTCTTGGAGTTAGGAGCGTGTGTTCAGAGTAACGCAGCAGTAGCGTGGATATCCAGCCGACCGTCCTGAGCCACATCCTTCCAGGCCTCCTGTGAGTCTCTCGAGTTTTCCTTTTTAAACTCGTGAGTGTCCTTTTCTATTCATACTTGTACTTTTCCTTGTATACTTGTATGTGAGCTCCCTTTTGTACCGTTCACATATATTGTATATCTTTTGTACTCTCGCATTTGCGCATCTGTGATATAATATTATTGTAATATTGGATCACATCTGGTGATAATTCTGTAATTGTATATATGTGTTGGAATGTATAATGCACCATTTGCTTCCGTACTCTGATTCTTGTTTGTACTGATGCTTAGCGTATATACGGGAAGGTACTTCGGACTTACGTATATACGTTGCAGTGACGTCCCCGTATCCGTGGAATCGGGGCGTTACAGGTTGGTATCAGAGCATAGGTCAACTTAGGCTCGTCAGAGCTTAGGTCAGCTTAGGCTCTAAACCTCTTCAGTACGTCCAGAAGGCAAATCAATGGTAAAGCGATTTGCAACTGGAATACATGAATCTTGGTTATACATTCCAACTGCAAGTGCGGAGTTATCTATTTCTTGACTATCTTTCCTTTGATTTCAAATCCCTCCTTGACTATCTTTCCTTTGATTCCAAATTCCTCCTATCCTTTCCCTGTTTTGGTTTTATGAAGCCTTATACTATTTTAAGATATGACTAGACTAGAGAGGTAGTGGCTGGTTCAGAATGAAGCTATTATGTGATCTCTTCGGCCAATTCTATGAAGCTTGGTATTCTCCAGATCGATCTTGATCTGGCTATCTTTCAGAGGACAGCAGTCGGATTCTTAATTATCGGTCTTCTTTATTATGCTCAGGATTTTCGGGGTTTTCTTTATTTCACAGCCACGACATCATCAGTATTATTCAGCATTATTCTAAAGATTTATTACACAGCCACGACATCATCAGCCGGAAATGCAGAGTATGATTATTATTCAGTTGACTTGAGAGCCCTACCTATAGTGCTTCATATCTTAATTGGTATAAATTCCACCCTTGTCCCTTTGTATTCAATTTGCCCCTTAACGAAATTGCGAGGACGCAATTTTTGTAAGGTGGGTGGATTGTAATACCCCGTTCCCGGAATACGTACTTAGTTGCGTATTCAGATTTTCCGATCGTATTTTTTCGATTTGTTTCCTGTATTTGTTTTGCTTTATGAATTCCTTATATGATTGTTTTGTCTTGGATTTGGATTCGTGGACTCGGAGTCAGCCCTAGTCTGAACCGAGGGCCCGATCCTAGTGTATTACTCGATTTGGTCTTTCTACTATTCCGATTTGACCGATTTCAGTTTTAAACATCGTTTTCCAATATTTTAGATTTTATATTATTTTTGGAATTTTCCTCAATTAAAATGAAAATCTTCCAAACCGGTGTCGGCCAGTGCCGCTGACCGATTCCCGGATTTTTAGTTTGCAAACAGTTTAGAATTTCTAAAAGTACCTTTAGACATTATTTCTTAAAATCACATATTCTACCTAAATACTTTTTCTGAGGATTTTATGATTTTATGAAATTCCACCGGAGTCGGTATCGGCCAGTATCGCTGGTTGATTCCGGGACGATTTGAATTGAATTTCTGAATTCCGCTTTCACTTTACTTCTTAAAACCATATTTTATTCTTTAATACATTTTCTGGGATTTTTCAGAATTTATCAAATCCGGCCGACCCGGTGTGACCGGTATCGGCGGTTGATTTCCGGATTTTTAATTTGAAAACGGGATTTTATTTCTGAAAACCGATTTCATATTATTCATCAGGATGACGTTTTCCACCTCCGGGTATTTTTGGGATTTTTTCCGGAACAGTCGATATTTCGTGACCATAATATAATAATATATTTTTCAAACCTTTTCTTTTCCTTCCTTCTTTCCTAATCTTTTCTCCCACCAACTCCACCCACTCCCCTCCACGTGGGGAGACACACTCCCCTCTCCCTCATTAATTCCTCTCCCATCACACTCTCTCTCTTTTCTTTTTCTTTTTCTTTTCCTTTTCTTTTCTTTTTTTTCTCTTCCTTCTTTCTTTTTCCCTTCACTCCTTTTCCTCCTCCATCTGAGCGACGCCCACCCAACCGGCGGCCACCTCTGGCCACTAACTTCGCCGGCGCCTCCGGCCACCACGACGCCGGCGAGGAGAACCCCCATCTCCGGCCACCTCCTTTTCCTCTCTCTTTCTTTTCCTTTCTTCCTTTTCTTTTCTTTCCTTTCTTTCCTCCCTTAGCTCCGGCCAACCACCACCACCGCCGGCGAGCTCTCTTCCTCCGCGCCCCGGCGTGGGCAGACCGCCGCCGGCGCGAGGCCGGCGGCCTGGGCGCAGCCAGGGGGCCTCGGGCCCCCTGTGCGCCGCTGTGGAGGGGGCAGCAGCCCCCTCCTTCTCCTCCTCGGGGTGGCCGGCGCCACCCCGGGTTCTGGCGCCGCCGGCGCTGTGCCGGCGGCCGTGGGCGGCCAGGGGCCCGCCTGGGCCCCTGTGCCTGTGCTGAGGGGGGCAAGGCCCCCCTCTTTCTCTGCTGGAGGGGGCACAGCCCCCTCCCTTCTCTGTTGAGGGGGCGCTGCCCCCTCTTTCTCTGCCGACGGCCGGCGCCGCCCGCGCCGCGTCTGGCCGGCGGCCAGGGCCGAGTGCCCCCAATGGGGGGCACTGTGTGTGTGCGGGAGGGGGGCAGCAGCCCCCCTTCTTTCTCTCTCTCCCTCCCCTGGTTTCTTCTCTCTCTCTCTCTCCTCTCTCTCTCTCTCTCTCTCTCTCTGGGAGCACACTCCCTTTCTCTCTCCTGCTCCCTCTCTCTCTCACCTGACCACCTTCTTCTTCATCAACAACTTCCAACACTACCTCCATCACTCCTTCACTTGTACTCCTTTTTGGTAAGTAATTTCAATCACCTAGACTTGGTTAATTCTTAGCATGTTCAAGTATTCATATCTTGTACAAATTATGTCTTCAAACCATGATTATTTAGCCATCAAACCCAACCCTAGAAAATCTGTTCTGTTTGCTGTTTTCCCACGATTAGTCGACTAGACCTAGACATTAGTCGACTAACTTATTCTGTCCTGTGAAACACAATTCTAGGAAACACAGTATTAGTCGACTTACCTTAGTTCCTAGTCGACTAGAGGCCCTTAGTCGACTACTTCCTTGACCCTAGTCGACTAACTCATTTGAACTGCGACCTTAGTACTGTAGATGCGACTTCATTAGTCGACTACCATATTCTACCCTAGTCGACTTGGCATCCCTAGTCGACTACTAGAATTCCCCTAGTCGACTCCTGAAATAAACTCAACTCTCTGTATCACAGACTTAGTCGACTTAAGTATCTGTTAGTCGACTTATAGTTCCCTGTTAGTCGACTACCCTTTTTACCTAGTCGACCAACTTTCCCTGAAACAGAAACCCAAACTCTCTGGAACCCAGTTTTAGTCGACTATACCAGACTGTTAGTCGACTAACTCCACTATTAGTCGACTACTCTTCCATCCTAGTCGACTAACCTTGCCTGTCTGTCATAGTTGATTCCTTTCTTGAATATGAACCTTATCCTCTAGACTTATATCATATGTTGGTGTTACTTGACTTGTCACTTGACAAACATCATCTTTCCTTCTCTCTTTCTCTCTCCTCTTCACTCTACATATTTATATCAGGTTTTGTGGCGCATCCCAAGCTTCCGTGGATTTCGGGTATTTCGGTATATTGGTGACTCAGGCGAGTGTTCTCACTCGCTACCCTCTTGCTTTACCATTCCATTGATTATGATAGTATTCTCGCTCTAGTCTTCATGTATTGTATTTCATGCTTTATATCTTTTATTGCTTTATGCTATGCGTGGCCGACCCTTCGTGGTCGTTGGACTTGTTGGACTTTGGACCATTGCTTTTACATTACCACTTGGCATTATTTTAGACCTGTCAGTATGTGCTACCATTTATCATATGTATATCACTTGGCAACTGTGTTATCATCTAACCACCTGCCATGCCACTATTTGGCAAGACCCTTTTATTATGTCATGACTTACCTGACTACTATCCATTCTTGGTACGCTTGGTTGTTTACTAAATATCACCACCCTGTCATGCTATCACTTGACACCCAGCATGATGACTTGACTTGTGATTATCATCTTTACGGGGACCTTGACTTATGATTCTGTGTCATGATCAGTGACCTGTTTTCCTGCTTTACATGCAGTGACCTGACTATATAGTACTTATGTACTCCTTATTCCTGATCATGTCTATTTCCTGTTTTTCCCGTAAAGTGATAATTAAACTAATGAATCCTAAAAAGGACCAACTTGTATTGGGTCGGGGGAAACATGCGGATATCGATATGTGTTCGTGTTTACAGTGGTATTAGGTATATTGTACAATCATGTTCCGGTCTGACCTGTGGGCCTCCAGGGGACCGAGGGAGAGCTGGCTCCTTATTCCTGTTATTATAGGGCATACATAAGTCCCTCCTGTTAGGCCTTGCGGCTGGTTCCGTCACCATGCAACGGAACACCCTGGACCGTGGTCCCCCGGGCATGCACGGGACCCACTGTAAACATAGTTCGTTGATACCCCCGCTGTTTCCAATAACAACCTCGACTTGCTTATATATGGATGTATGTGAGTTGGCCGTACACCGAGACACATACCGAGATATATGGGCAAGACGGGTAATAATAAAGTGTCATAATAACCGGCTCTTTAAGTTGTAAGTAGAGGTATGTGGAATGGGACGCATACCAAAGCCTGCATCTTAAATAGCTATGAATCCGTGATGTGCCTTACCGTATTTGCTTTTCCCGGACTTTATATCGGATTTCATGTTTTATGAGTATTATGTTATAACTACCTGGTAGCTCGGATTGGTTTTATTCGGATTTCCTGTTTTATGATTCTCATGCCATGTCTATTCTTACCTGCTCTATCCTATCTGCCTCCTGAGTATTTCCTACTTGATATATGCATTATTGTGCTCACCCTGCTTCACCACTTGGTTTTGCTTCTACACTCGCCTGGGGAGTATTATTTGACTCCCCTGGATTCTCACGTCCAGGTCTTGGAGCTAGGAGCGTGTGTTTAGAGTAACGCAGCAGTAGCGTGGATATCCAGCCGACCGTCCTGAGCCACATCCTTCCAGGCCTCCTGTGAGTCTCTCGAGTTTTCCTTTTTAAACTCGTGAGTGTCCTTTTCTATTCATACTTGTACTTTTCCTTGTATACTTGTATGTGAGCTCCCTTTTGTACCGTTCACATATATTGTATATCTTTTGTACTCTCGCATTTGCGCATCTGTGATATAATATTATTGTAATATTGGATCACATCTGGTGATAATTCTGTAATTGTATATATGTGTTGGAATGTATAATGCACCATTTGCTTCCGTACTCTGATTCTTGTTTGTACTGATGCTTAGCGTATATACGGGAAGGTACTTCGGACTTACGTATATACGTTGCAGTGACGTCCCCGTATCCGTGGAATCGGGGCGTTACAAGGAGGAAGAAGATGAAGGTAGGGAGTTTGGAGAAGTTGTGATTGTGGTGGTTGTGATGGAGATGAAGGAGGAGTTGGTGGTGGTTAAGGTTTTGGTGAAGAGAAAAATGAAGTGGAAAGAAGAAGGAAAGTTTATATAGGAATTGGAATTGTGAAGGTGATGTAAAAATGTTTAGGGAGGGGGTTTTTTGTAAAATGGAGAGGTGAGGTGGCTCTCTTGGCCGGCCATGGTGATGGGAGAGGTGTTTGAGTGTTTTAGGATAGTTTTGGAGAAGATATTTTTGGTGGAGGAGATATTTTTGGTGGAAAGTTGTAGAAAGTAATGGAAGAATGGAGAATTTGGTGGAAAGAAAAGGAAGGAAAGAAAAAGGAAAAAAGGAAAAGAAATTAAAAAAGGAAGATATTCTCTTGAAAGAAAAAGTGAAAATAATTAGAGTAGCGGATTCCCGGGATTTAGTTGCGGATGCGGAAAACTTTCGGGAAAAATACCGAAATCGTCCGAAAATCAAGTATCTCAGAACGACCCGCAAAAATTCTCAAAAATCAAGAATATTATTCTAAGAATCATGGTGAAATTCGTTTCAAGAAATTCTTTATAGTTTTTAAATTAAAAATCCTGAAATCGGCCGCCAATATCGGTCGACACCAATCTGGCAGAAATCTGATAAATTCTGAAAATTCCCAAAAAATGAATTAAGATAGTAAATATTATTCTAAGCAAATATGTGAAAGCGTTTTCTCCAAATTTGACTCCATTTGTAAATGAAAAATACAGGAATAAAACCAGCGGCACCGATTAATCCTGATTTTTAGGGTGTTTATAAAATAATTTAGAAAAAATCTGAAAAATCATGAAAAATCTAAAATATTGGGAAACAGTGTTTGAAACTAAAATTAGTAAATTAGATTACCAGAAAGACTAAATCAACGAAATCAAAAATACGATCGAAAAATTGAATACGCAGATAAGTACGTATTCCGGAAACGGGGTGTTACATTCCACCCACCTTACAAAAAATTTCGTCCTCGAAATTTCGATAAGGGAAAGATGAACACAGGAGAGAATAGGGTCGACAATGAGAATAGGATAAAGTGAAATATTTAGAAAGATAACCAACTCAAAATACAAAAGATCAGAGGTAGTTGTTACAATGATATCCTCAAGGTCCTTGTTCTGGATACTGAGCTTCGTATTCTGCTGCTGCTTCGCCTGATGCTTCTACTGACATGTTGTAAACTTGGCCTCTGCCATGATCTGCTCTAGTTCTTGCTCCTCTCTGTGGTTGATCATGTTGCTGGGGTGGGAATGGAGCTCTTCGGCCAATGGGTTCTGGGTTCCCTCTATGTGGTGGGGCTGGAAGTGCTGGGGGTGCTGCTCGTGCTGGAAACATTGGTGGTATTGGATAGGTCCTTTTGAATGGACAATCACCTATAGAGTGATTTCCAGATCCACATACCAAACATAGCCCATTAGCTTTTCGGCAATTGCGTTGGATGTGTCCGGGCTTTCGGCAGTACCCGCATATTATCTGCTGAAGGGGAGGTTGGAATGGTCGCTTGATTATCGGACCATTGGTTGTCCTGGATATATCTTCTTCATTCATCAACGGAAAAGGCCTCTTTACTGGCTTGTTTCGCACCTGATTCTCGCTTTTCTTCTCCAGTCCTCGTTCCACTTCACGGGCAATAGAGAGAACCTGGGAGTACGTCTTCAGCTGTTGAGGAATAAGAAATATCTGGACATCCATCTTCAGCCCTTGCTGAAATCGGCTAGCCCGTTTTTCTTCGTCTGTCACCATGTAGGGTGCAAACCTGCTAAGCCTCAAGAATTCAGCAGCATATTCGTCCACTGACCAATTTCGTTGTTGTAGCCGGATAAATTGTTCTTCCATTTCCTTTTGAGCTGTTGCAGGGAAGAATCTTTCATAGAAACCTTTTGAGAACTGGTCCCATGTAATGGGTTTCTCCAGTGTTGCTTCTTCTGCCAACCACCAGGTTCTGGCCACATCTCTAGCTGTATCTTGGCCACTTCCACTTGGTTCTCCTTAGGGATTCGGGCTGCATTCAAGAGATCCGTCGTGTCTACCAGCCATTGTTCTGCATCCAAGGGCTTCTCTATGCCTGAAAAGATCGCCGGTTGTAATCTCCTGAAGTCTGACACGTTGCCTGGCCTCTGCTCTCGGGGTGCAACCAACAGTCCTTGACGTAGAAGCTCTGTCTGCTGCTGTTGACTCTGCATCATCCCTTGAAGTACCCTCATCATACCATCATTGTCTCTGCTTGATCCATCTTGAGAGGTATTAGGACCATTGCGTGTTCCCCGTCTTTCCATATTTGAGTTGGTTGAAGGGATAGCAAGAAGAAGGAGATAGCTGGAAGGTAAAAGATTGAAAGGTCTCAGGATACAAGGAATGGATCAAAAGAAAGAGAGAGAGAGAGAGTGAGTGAGATAACTCTGCACTTGTAGTTGGATTGTATAACCAGGACTCTTGTATTCCAGTTGCAAATCTCTTTACCATTAATCTGCCATCTGGACGTACTGAGGATGTGAGAACCTAGGCTCTGATACCATCCTGTAACGCCCCGATCCCGGCGGGTACGGAGACGTTACTGCAACGTATATACGCAGGTCAGAAATACCCTCACGTATATACGCTAAGCATCAATACAGGCAAGAATCAGAGTACGGAAGCAAATGGTGCATTATACATTCCAACACATGAGTACAATTACAAAGTTATCACCAGAGGTGACAAATATTACAATAATATTACATCACTGATAGGCGCAAATGCGAGAATACAAAGGGATGTACAAGAGTGAACAGTAAAAAAAAGCACTTACGAGTTTACAAAGGAAAACTCGAAAGGCGCACAGGGGTTCCTGAAAGGATAGAGCTTCAGATGGTCTGCTGGAGATCCAAGCTACCGCTGCACCTCTCAGGTCAGCAACCAAGAGAATCCCCTAGCTCCAAGCTCCAGGACCTGGACATGAGGATCCAGAGGAGTCAGAACTTCCCAGGCGAGTGGTGAGACGAAAGCCAAGTGGCGAGCATAGCTAAGCACATGTGTATCGATAAACCCAAGTCATAAATAAGTATTGAAAACCGTGTCGTGAGTACCAGCATACAGGAACAAGAGGGATATAGCAGGTGACTTCCAGTAGAGAATACACATGGTATAATAAGATAAGAGCAGGTAAAGAGATGAGAAGTAGAGTAGATATGACAACACCAGATATCTCCTAAACTAACATAAAACCGATAAAAACCGATAAAACCGAATAAAGCCGATTACAAGCAAAACCGATAGTACAAGCTTAGGTCACGGCTCCATGAGACTAGTACATCGAAGGAATAATCCAAACAAGGAAACCCTCATCTATATACCTTTATCACATGTCACCGTAATCCAAGCGCATACAACCCTGACTACAAAACAACACAACAGTTTCATATTAGCATATTATTATAATTGGGGCCGTCTAAGTTGTAGGTTTTAGTATGTGTCCCATTCCACATATTTCCACTTACAACTATATAGCAAGTTATTTGGAAACTGATAAAGTTCGATGAATCATGTTTCGGATGGGCCCCGTACATGCCCGGGACAACGGTCCAGGAGTATCCGGTGCTGAGCCAGAATGTACCGCTAGGTACCGGGACTTATTTACGCCCGAACAGGAATAGAGTATCGCAGATCCCATAGAAATAGGCCTAGGGTGTGTGCATACCCGGCAGGAATAAACAGGAGTAGGGGTGCCAGCACACCCACAGAATCCCTGGTGGCCGCCAGGTGATCCCTTAAGTATGTGGCCACGCGCGACTCGATAAGACCACCATAAAAATGATTAATCAGGGCCCATCAGTTTCCCCCAAACCGTATGCAAGTTGTCTTATAATAATTTATCATGTAATTATCAATTTACGGGAATAACAGGAGCAAGACATGATCAGGAATTCAGGAGTACAGGTCACTGTATATAATACAAGATAACAGGTCACTGTATATAATACAGGATAACAAGACAGGATTCCCGTAAATGTGATAATCACAGGTCAAGTATTAATATAAAAGGAGTACATAACAGGCATAACAGGAGTCATAACAAGCATAACGGGAGTTCATAACAAGAGATCAGGTACTACATTCCCGTAATGTGATAATCATGAGTAGAGAGTTATTCATAACAGGTATCAGGTTTTATCACGCCAATGACAAGTAGTAGCATGTCGGGTGTCAGGTGATAACATATCAAGTGTTAAATGATACAGACAGGTATATGTCAAGAGTTTACATAACAAGCTTGTATATTGCAAGTGTTAGAGTAATAGTTGAGCATAATCAAGCGGAGCTAAGCGAGTTGGAAGTACAGACAGCAAACAATATTTAACACTAGAGCGTCTGGCAAGGTTACCGGGACAACTCGGCTTAAAGTGCGAGTAAGAATTCCGGCAGCATCCCGCCTAGACGAATCTAGTGGTAAAGTGTTGAGCGCTGATCATGATAACCAGGCGGAGCTGAAGAACCTGACGGTCCCAATCACTTCCCTTTCGAGATAGTGAGAGACCGGAGGCTGAAGGCTGAGGGATCAAGAACGCTCGGGTTTAAGCGCACTCTCGATGGCTACCAGCCATCCCAGGAGTGGGCAGAAACCCAGAGTTCAACGACCACGAAGGGTCGGCCACGCATAGTATAAAATAGTAAAATACATATAAACATGGAATAAAATACATGTCGACCCGACGAAGCGGGGAAACCCAAATGGAGGCGAGGACACTCGCCTAAATCACCGGAATTGCCGAAAGGTCCGAAATCCATGGAACTCGCGCACGCGCCATAAATATAATAATATATAAATATTTAGAGGGAGAAAGTGAAGAGGAGAGAGAAAGAGTTAGAGAGAGAAACCTAGAGAGAGAAATATATGAAAAGAGAGAGTGCACAGGGAGACGCGAGTTATGCGAGTGAGACGCGGGGGTCGCGTCGCGGGAATAGCAGACGCGGGAATCACAGACGCGGGAATCACGTCGCGAAGGTGCCACAAACGCGGGGTTCGAGACCCGTGTTCAAGTCAGGGCACGAGGAGAACACAGACGCGGGCATTAGCTCCGCATCGTGTAGATACGAAAAGGATACAGACGCGGGTATGGATTTCGCGTTGCGTCGATACAAGAACGCGAAGGCCGCGTTAAGGAGTTGCCTGGACGCGGGGGTGAGATCCGCGTCAACAGAGAGAAAGAGAGAGACAGGGAAGATGATTTCATTGGTGGTGGTGTTATTTGGTGAAGGAGATGGATTTTAATGGAGTAATGAAAAGGAGGTGATGATGAAGGTGATGTTGGAGGTTTAAGTAGTGGAGATGGAGGTGGTATTGTGATGGGGAAAGTGATGGTGGAAGTGAAGATGATGGTGAAAAATAGTAGAAGTGATGGTGATGAAAACGGTTAAGAAAAGATGGTGGTGGTGACGTTAGTGTTGTCGTTTGCAATTGTCACCGGAATGATTACCGGAATAATCGTGAACGATTACCGGAATAATCATTGGAGATGTTGCTGACGAAGAAGAGCTCGGCCCCAATCCAAGGAGGGTGGCCGGCCTTGGATATGGTGGTGGGGTGATGGTTTTGTGGAGAGGTTTGTTGTGGTGGTAGTTTTTGAGAAGGTAAAGGAGAAGGTGGAGGCTTTGGTGGAGTTTTGGGGTTTGTGTTGGTTTACATGGAGATGGAGGAGGAAGAAGATGAAGGTAGGGAGTTTGGAGAAGTTGTGATTGTGGTGGTTGTGATGGAGATGAAGGAGGAGTTGGTGGTGGTTAAGGTTTTGGTGAAGAGAAAAATGAAGTGGAAAGAAGAAGGAAAGTTTATATAGGAATTGGAATTGTGAAGGTGATGTAAAAATGTTTAGGGAGGGGTTTTTTTTTTAAATGGAGAGGTGAGGTGGCTCTCTTGGCCGGCCATGGTGATGGGAGAGGTGTTTGAGTGTTTTGGGATAGTTTTGGAGAAGATATTTTTGGCGGAGGAGATATTTTTGGTGGAAAGTTGTAGAAAGTAATGGAAGAATGGAGAATTTGGTGGAAGGAAAAGGAAGGAAAGAAAAAGGAAAAAAGGAAAAGAAATTAAAAAAGGAAGATATTCTCTTGGAAGAAAAAGTGAAAATAATTAGAGTAGCGGATTTCTGGGATTTAGTTGCGGATGCGAAAAACTTTCGAAAAAATACCGAAATCGTCCGAAAATCAAGTATCTCGGAACGACCCGCAAAAATTCTCAAAAATCAAGAATATTATTCTAAGAATCATGGTGAAAATCGTTTCAAGAAATTCTTTATAGTTTTTAAATTAAAAATCCTGGAATCGGCCGCCAATATCGGTCGACACCAAATCTGGCAGAAATCTGATAAATTCTGAAAATTCCCAAAAAATGAATTAAGATAGTAAATATTATTCTAAGCAAATATGTGAAAGCGGTTTCTCCAAATTTGACTCCATTTGTAAATGAAAAATACAGGAATAAACCAGCGGCACCGATTAATCCTGATTTTTAGGGTGTTTATAAAATAATTTAGAAAAAATCTGAAAAATCATGAAAAATCTAAAATATTGGGAAACAGTGTTTGAAACTAAAATTAGTAAATTTAGATTACCAGAAAGACTAAATCAACAAAATCAAAAAATACGATCGAAAAATTGAATACGCAGATAAGTACGTATTCCGGGAACGGGGTGTTACAGAAAATGAAAAAAAATGACCACAAAATAATATTAAATTAAATATCATTTTTGAAGTGACGTTTTTGAACCGAAATTGAATTACAAGCGAAATTTACATAACATCAAAATTTAATGCATTAAGTTACAACTTATTACAAGTGAGATTTACATGACCACAAAATTAATTGTAGCACCATGAAAGTGAAAAAAATGATAATGTAAAAGAAGTGTAAAAGGAAAAAGGGAAAAAGAAAAAGAGTTTTCCCATTTTTTATTTTCAATTCAAAACAAACAAGTAAAGTGGGAAATGAGTTTTCCCACTTCTCATTTTCCCCCACTTTCATGAATCTGGAGAGCCCTCGCAAATTCTTACTAACAATAGCCTGGGTGCTGTACTCGAAGCAAGCGGTTCGGCACGAGAGCTTCTTGTGATCGCCGTTGGAGTTGAAGATGTTTGTCACCGATGAAGTGAATGGTGGTGGTTCGGTCACCCTTCACATGGGGGATTTTGCAGAGCTATTAGAGCCAGGCAAGGAGTCATGGATTTTTGCAGAGCTCTCAGATCCAGACAAAAGCATGCGAAAGTGATGATTTTTGCAGAGCTCTCAGATTTGAGCAAGGGTCAACGAGAGATTTAAAAGAAGTGATGGATCGGAGGTGGCCAAATTTTATGTCGCAGCTGCTATGAGGGGATCCGATCGCTGGTTCACTGGATTAAAGTTGCAGATAGCGTGTCAGCGACAGGCGGCCAAGTGATGTCCAATTTTGAGCTACAGATGCCGCAACTACGAGGAAAGAGGCTTCCACGACTCTGACGGTGGGGGGATCCGGTCACGGGTTCACCGAATCTAAGCTGCAACTGTCGCAACGGCACTAGCAGGAGATCCTGTCAAAGGTTGGACGACTCTAAGAGAAGCCACAACTTCCCTAAAAGCATTTCGATGGCCTCATTTTTTCTTTTTTCTTTTTTTGAAAGATCAAATAGTGTATGATACTCTATGCAAGTTTGTACCCTCCTATCTTGAAAATGTTTCATTAAACTCTTATTAATGAAACACTTAGAGCACACCCACCCCCACCCAAACCCACCCCCAATAATAATAAAATAAAAACCCACGAGGGACGAGGTATTTTCATTTCTTACTCTGTTCCAAATTTGCAATATACTTTTGAACTTGTCCGCCAAGAGTCTCACTTGCTTCTGAAACTATAAAATGATCGGCACGCCTCAAGATCAAGTTGCATCAGACAGCCTCACGTGGGTGTACGGACAATGGTCACCATCCAGCAAATTGTCGATCTGGGTTCACCAATTAAATCGCACCAAGCTACCAAATACCACAATTTACCACCAGTATATGTCCTACAGCCGTTTGACGTTCTATGCATGTCCATCTGGGTGCGGTCCCTAGTTTAGTTTCTGTAAAGCTTCATCACTAGTCTTGGTTTTGTTTTCCTCTTCTCTGTGTTTTGGGTGTTTGTTCCAGCCTCCAGACACGTCCTAACTACTGAGCCATGAACCAGTCAGAGGCTAAAGATACACGAATCAGCAGTGAATGATACAAAACCCTAAAATGTAAGCAGTTAACTTTTCCCCAAAAGAGCAGATTCTGGAACAAAGTCAGGAGAGAAATATTGCATACGTGCTGCTATTGTGGACTGTTCATGCAAGCAAATTGGGCTGAATATGTTACATACCTGTTGGAAGCAGAAGAGCATAACCACCACCCTGGCATCGATAACCTGAATAACTCAGTGGCAAGTGGTCCTGCATGAATTATAATGACAAAGTCCAGTGGTCCTGCTTTCGATGACAACATCTGGTTGATCTGTAAAGAGTGTCCTATGTCACTGTTCAAAGACTGCCAGCAAGGTAAGATTTCAAACCTTTAGACCTCATCTGGTAGGTGCAATGTTTAAATAAATAGATATTCTGAAGACTCGTGTTATCTGTATGAATTCTAAATCCATAACTCTAAACAAGGAGGCATCATAAATCACCTCCAATGATGCTAAAAAGTGAAACAGGGTTCGTAAATCACATTCAATGATATTAGAAAGGGAAACGTTCAACCAACTAGACCAGGCAGAGGAGAAAGGGTGACAAAAATCGAAGAGGCGTGAAAACAAGTCCAAGAATTAGCTAGCGGATATGTACAACGAAGAGAAATTTCTTATGCCCACAACAGAAGAAAACTGAAAGAATAGCTGGAAAAAATTAATACAAATAAAAACTTTTGCAGTATCTGCCTCTAAACATCATAACAGTAACTCTGCATCAAATCATGCATAGTTTGTGTCCTGTTACTTCAATTCCTAATGGAGGAACTACAAAAGAGGGGACCATAACCAGCAAGCTTTGCACAAACGCAACACTGAAAGCTAACTGTATAGTAGGTAGACCAAAGTAGATAACAGTCTCCAATATTAAAAGACTAGGAGAGCAGCATGTGAATACTGCCAGTCAATTATGATCATATCAATTTCAATCAAGAAACGGAAAGTTTGGGGCTCCTCGAAAAAAAAAGTTTTCTACCTAATCGTATAGATAATGCAGAGCAAGAGAACAGCACCGTAAATAAGCAGAGAAATGTACATATGTAATAATACTAAATAAGAATCTATCTGTTTGGTGCTCATGAAATACCACCTAACTATGACTGCAAATAAGCATGTTCAGCGAGAGAAAGGGAGCAAGCTCCGAATTCATTTTGCATCCTCAAATGCATAATCAAGAAATAAATGACTGCAGATGCACAATAGGATCTCAAGTATTTGCTTTTCATGGCAAAATTTATGCACAATTGTACAAACATTACAAAGAGGACCATCAAGAACCATACAAGACTTTGAGGTTGATTGATGTCTTGAAAAAAAATTCCGGAAGGATGTGACAGAGTGAGTGTGCAGCACATGAGTTGATGACAACGTAAAAAACAACATGTAAGCACCGTAAAGGGTTTGTGGTTATGAGGTGTCCTCGGCCTGCTTAGTATCAATGACATAAATAGCATACGATGCTGACAAGTCTTGCAGTGCGCATAAATGTGAATGAACGGAAAACCCATGCTCATAATCCATGAGGCTATGAAGCATTCTGACCCCATAGCAATCAAAATTGTGGGAAGCCAAAGGTAAATTTACCCAGATCATAAAATGATTTCATCATTGTTGTAACCAGTACCGCCGCCGCCGCCATCATCATAGTCAACGCTTTCTAAGCCCTATTACCGCTAAAAATGGGAACATCTGCGGAATGGTAAGGCTTCATGACAGATTTGAAATTTTTATGACTAACTGCCAACTCCTCAAGTTAGAGCCAAAAATCACTCAAAAGTTTAGACAAAAACTGCAGCTTATGACAAACACTAATGCTAGTCTGCAAGTAGTTGGACATACATAGCTAGTTGTCTGGTTTACGCACATACAACCAAGAAGCAACTGTCAAAAACTCTTCTAGGCAGAGTCCAGATGAGAAAATATGACAGATCCAGTACCCAAGAGCCAAAGGGAGCACACAGCCAATTCCAATTACTTCATAAGTTGCCTGATTTCTCAAAAACAGCCATTCACTTTATGTTCATGGATCCCGTGTTCAATAATGGCACTTTCCAAATAAAAGTAAACATACTTCCAAGTTCTCAAAAAAATGATACTATGAGAGCATCTTTAAGATCTAACAAATAATGCCGTAAGATTCTGTGAACATACTACACATCCACCCCCAATAAACTGAAAGAACCAAGACTCTACCATATGAGTGCGTGAAAGACCTTCCAAACCTTTGGCCCATTACTAGTCCTACAAGGTCCACAAATACATCCAAACCATCTTACTGGTCTACATTGCACATGTCCAAACTATCTCAAATAATTTTTCCATTCTCTTATAGTTAATTACAGCTACCTGCAATACAAATGCATTCATTTCATATTCTATCTTATCACTGCTAGTCCATATCATCACTCTCACTTCTACAACACACATTCTTTCGCTGCTTGTTTCTCAATTGGCCAACATTCTAGGCCAACATTCTAACCAAAACGCAGCCGTCATGGGTTTCTATGGTTAAAACACTCGTGAATCGGGGAAGTGGTCAGAGGGGACCTTTGTCAGTGAATCAAGCATTCTTGAGAAAACTAATCATATAGAGCAAAGGCATTTGGCATCAAGACTGAGAATCTTCACTAGAAAATAGAAAGACGAGAACTGCATCATAGTCTAGTCCAAAATTTACGAACTGCACATTAATTTCAAGAGAAGTAATCTACCCTTCATCAAATCCCTTATCAAACTCATCTCAGATCTATGAAGTTGCTAGCAACTTCTTCTTAAAGACCTAGTACATAAAATCAATTGCCAACCCCCTCTAAGCTTATACATGTTTATTCCTTATAAATTCCAATTGATCACAGTTGCCCCCAAGTAATCAGATGAAAAAGAGGAGAGTCTATATAAGAAAATTTTCCTACTTTTGAAGTATCAGACGATTCAAGAATAGATGAAGATACATGCATGAAATTGATTGGAATGTACCTAGAAGACAGTAAAGTGGCAAGAGATAACTTGTTGGAAACAGGAATTAGGGAAAATGACTTGGATGATTGAATGCATGTATGTTAAAGGCAAACCAGTAAAGCATAAAGGAAGAGCAGATACTAAGTAAGGTGAGAAAGAGAAAATCTGTACATAAAGAAATATTCCATGCAGTAAGAAAAAGAGAATTCAAAATAACAATTTGGTGTAGTTTAGAGATTCATAGTTACTTTTGGTTTGAGTCAACCAAGAAGCATTACTTATTTTTTGGACTATGCTTGGAATTTAATTTAATTGTTTAAAATTATTTCTCGTATCTTTCCTTGTGTAGAAAGTCTCAGTTCAAGATGACAGGAACATAGCATGACTTAACAAACAGCAGATGAAAGCATATATCAAGATGGCAAGATAGTTAATGGGCAATGCCATATGTAGGGAAAGATCTGGTAAACAGCCAAGTTTGGATCAATTTTTGACATAAAAGCAGGCTATTATAAGTTGGCTCCGACATGTCCAGAGGAAAATATTGGGAAATGTATCAATGTATGTGTTTGTGTTATATGTGCGCGCGTGTGTGCTTGTGTACTGCTTATTCATTTCAAAAGGAGTAGACAAAGTTCTCTAGTCTCTACCACAAACTCACCAATCGTCCCCACCCATTACTTCTTTCCAACTCAATGTTCTCCCTCGGAATTTTGATACCCCCATATTCTTCCCTGTGAACAAAAATGAATAGATAGTCAATTAGTGCTTATAATTTGCCCTCTCATGGAAGTTTTGTGTGGGTGTCACCTCAGCTCCCATTTTATGCATGCACATAGGCACACAGATGCATCTAAATGTTTTCCCCCATATTCACCCATGCAACCTTCCTTAATTCTTATTCACCCCTGAAATCTTTATAAAACCAAATCAACCCCTATAATTTTTTTAATTATTCCATTTTATCACCTCACGTTAGTTTCTCAGCTACCCAGGTAGAATATACAAGGAAAAGTCCCTTTTTGAGACTCCATAAATAGTGGAGATACTTCCCAAATTAACATCAGCTCCCATTTTACACATGCACATAGGCACACACAAGTATATAAATGTTTTTCTCCATGTTCACCCATGAAACCTTCCTTGATTCTTATTCACACCTGGAATCTTTATAAAACCAAATCAACCCCTATAATTTTTTTAATTATTCCATTTTATCACATCACGTTAGTTTCTCAGCTACCCAGGTAGAATATACAAGGAAAAGTCCCTTTTTGAGTCTCCATAACTAGTGGAGATACTTCCCAAATTAACCTCATCTTCAACCTTCCCCCCTAGTCTCCTTCACCTAACCCCATTCAAATCCCAGAGGTTTCTTCTCTATTTCCAATGGCTATTTTCACCCTTCAAATTTCCATCATCACCCTAAAAATTTTATCAACACTCAATGTGCAATCATCGCTTAGATTACACTAAAGGAGGATGAATGTGGGACACGAAAGAGAAATGATGGAGAATTTTGGTGAAAGCACAGCAAGGAGAGTTTTCTTTTCTTTTTTTTTTCTTTTTTTCTTTTTTGGGGTGGGTGGGGTGGGGGGGGTTGAATTTTGTGTGTGGGTGTGGGTGTTTTGTTTTTTTTTTTTTTGTTTTTGTTTTTGTTTTGTTTTGTTTTGTTTTGTTTTTGTTTTTGTTTTTTTTTTTTTTTTTTTTTTTTTTTTGGGGGGGGGGGGGGGGGGGGGGGGGGGGGGCGCTTTCATCTTCCCTCATCACATGGCAATCTGGTCTTTTAACTCCCTTTCCGTCACAAGTTAGACATCAACTAACAAGAGGTGGTAATATGGAATAAGTTAACAAACTATGGGGGTGATTTAGAATTATAATTTTTTAATGTAAATACGGAATCAAGATATAAGGTATCAGCTGAAACATATTGGTTTCAGCTAATACCATATCTGTTTCAAAGGGGGATGATGTTCCATAACAACTGCAAAAAATCGGTTTTAACCAGTCCATTTACTCTATAATCTTCAATAGGAAGAATTCTAATCACTATGGATGTAGCCAACACTCTGGTGTAACGAAATTAATATGCTCTGATACCAATTGTTGCGTGCATAACCTGGGATACCATATTTACTATGATACAAATAGTTGGAAAACACGGACATCCCCACCGACGACCTCAAGCATACCATGAGATCGATTATCTCGAGCACACAAGATGAATATTAAAAGATATAAGAAGAACACACAAATTAACGTGGTTTGACTCAAACTTGACCTACGTCCACAGGGAGAGAACTCGTGAGAGCTTTACTAATAAACTTGATACAAAGAGATCTATCTTTCCTCTTGATGACACAAGAGTATTCACCTTTCCCTTGAATCTAAACCTAAATTATAAGAGTATACTTTCCCTCTATGCACCTTCACCTTACTCCTCTCTTGGCTTTTTAGGGTATTACAATGTTGTTCACCACAACTTTATTCTCTTCTTCCACTCCACCTAAATCCTAGGTTAGAATCATTTATTTATCAGATTTTACAAGACAACTCTTCTTTGGACTATGAGATGATCTTGACCATTGGGTGCTTGAAGAATCTTGATCAATCATATTAAGAGTTGATCTCCTTGATCTAGAAGGATTCTAAACCTTTTAATCTTTAGAAACAAATCTTTATTGAATAGAAATTGAATACTATTCATACTCCTCCTGAAAAGAAAACTTGCAATCACCTGAAAAGAAAATCGTTTCACCTTGATTTGCTTCTTCTGCTTCAAGCCATCATCTTCTCCAACTCAATTGGATTTTTTTGGACCATCATCTCCTCTTGAAAAATAAGGTAAAATCCTAACAATCTCCACTTTGACTTGCTTTTCAAGCCTTTAATAAAACAACTTGAGATTTTGAATTACTACCATTAATTGTAACCATGTCGTGAGGCCTTTAACCTTGCTTTGATTGTAACCATGTCGTAAGGCCTTTAACCTTGCCCCCTCTCCCCAGGGCCTTTGGTGGATTAACCGCCATACTTTGGGTCATCTCAAACCTCGTCTGAATGCACCCTTCTTGTAGTCATCCTGCAACTTTTAAACTCGTTGTAATTTTCCTTGAAGCTCCACCTCAAAGTGAGCTCTCTTCAAGCTTTTCATTGAAACTCCCTGACTTATTTTCTTTCCCTTAGCTTGCATTGCATCACCGCCGCCAGCCAATTCCGCTTTGTGACGCCTTCTAGGCCATGGGGGCCCTGTCAGTCTTGAGGCAATCTGCCTCTTATTCTGCCATGGTCTTACCGACTTTATACGAACATTGTCAAGGGCTTGTCGTGCCATGGTCTTCCACCAATCACTTGGTAATGGTCCACCTTCCATCGATGTTTTAACCTTTATTGTCTTCACATAACTGTCATGGTGTTATCGGGCCTTCCCGCCACACACTGCCATGGTCTTTCTTCCATCATTCAGCGCTACCATCACCACTGCATTGATGTTTGTCAGATCTATTGCCCTGCTATTGATGATCTTCAAACCTGATAGATCCACCAATTGTTGCAATAATCTCACCATGTCACGACTACCCCGTCGTAACTTTGACTGTGATCTCTGTCGATTCCTTTAACCAATTTATACAGAACCTACATCAGACATTGGAATCTCCTCGATCTGTACCGACCATTGCATCCAGAACATTGAAAAACATAGGGTTCGACACCTTAATCGTCTGAATCCATTACGATTGCACGATCTACCTTCCGATCAATCTCGCCTGTTGATCGTCTTCATCACCCTCCAATATTTTTTTTGACTTGTTGCTGCAACGAGCCTCCATGGGATGCCTTGTGTGATGCCTTCGTGAGCTCGTCTTACCGTCCACCATTGGCGATGATCCGATCATTACCTCTGCATCTACCATATTCAGATCTAAGCATTATCGAGTCTTGATGACTCTACCTTGATCAATGTACTCCAAAAGTCATTGATCTTTTCCTTAGAACAAATCTGAACTTTCTTATTATCTTCTTCATCTTGATGCCTCCGCCGAATTCCGTCGACTTGACATCTTCTTCATCTAGAGCACGAGTCTTGAACGAACACCATCAGCTCTGATACCATTTGTTGTAACGAAATTGATATGCTCTGATACCAATTATTGTATGCATAACCAGAATACCATACTATGATACCAATAGTTGAGAGATACGGAGATCTTCACCGACGACCTCAAGCACGCCATGAGATCGATTATCTCAAGCACACAAGATGAATATTAAAAGATATAAGAACATACAATTTAACGTGGTTCGACCCCAAACTTGACCTACGTCCACGGGGACGTCGGGGAGAGAACTTGGAAGAGCTTTATTAATAAACTTGATACAAAGAGACCTGCCCTTCCTCTTGATGACACAAGAGTATTCACTTTCCTCTTGAATCTACGCCTAAATTACAAGAGTATACATTGCACCTTCACTTTGCTCCTCTCTTTCTTGACTTTTTAGGGCCTTCTTGGCTTTTTAAGGCCTTACATTGTTGTTCACCACAACTTTGTTCTCCTCTTCTGCTTCACCTAAATCCTAAGTTACAATCCTTTATTTATAGGATTTTACAATACAACTCTTATTTAGACTATGAGATGATCTTGGTCATTAAATACTTGAAAAATCTTGATCAATCCTATTAGGAGTTGATCTCCTTGATCTAGAAGGATTCTAAACCTTTTAATCTTCAGAAACAAATTTTTATTGAATAGGAATTGAATATTATTCATACTCCTAAAAAGAAAACTCGCAATCGCCTGAAAAGAAAACTGTTTCACCTTGATTTGCTTCTTCTACTTCAAACCATCGTCTTCTCCAACTCAATTGGATTTTCTTGGACCAACATCTCCTCTTGAAAAACAAGATAAAATTCTAACACAATCATATGTACAAAAGTATGTGTTTATGATCTAGGGTACGATCTCATTATAGAGATTATAAACTAAGAGAAAAAGAGAAAAGAAGAATATTTTTGTTCTTAAACGGTCCTAAGAATGGGAGAAAAACTAACTTTTGGGTATCCTAAGAAACGACATTCTTTCTTGAACCCATTTCTAAAGATAGTGAAAATATGATAAAAACTGAAAAGGCAATTTTTTAAAAGAGAAAAGGCATTTTTTTCAAGTTAAAAAGGGTCTTCAAAGAAAAAAGAAAATGATTTCTAAAAGTTATTAAAAAAAATATATATAGAAATCAAATTTTTAAAAATTGACTCAAAGAACTTGAAAAAGTAAACCTCATTTTCTTATTAAAATTGAGGAAGGTGAAAGTATATGAATCAGATGAAAATAAAACATATTCCAATTTAATCTTACTAAATATAATTCACAATATAGTAGTGATTGACATCATTTTGTTACACTTTTATACTCCAATTTATCTGTTTTTTATTCGAATACTACCCAGATTGTGTAGAAGTTATGTTTTCAGTAAAGAATAAAGAAAAAGTCCAAAAAATGGACTTTTACAAGCCCAAAGCCAAAGTTCAATTACATCAACTCAGATTCAAATCTGCAAGAGAGCAAATCAAACAGTTAAAAGCAAATCAAATCAAATCAAGTCAAAAATTGTGGAGAATCAAATGATTAAAGCAAATCAAGTCAAAGATTGTGGAGAATCAAGTGATTAAAGTAAATCAAATCAAAGATTGTAGAGAATTAAGTGATTAAAACAAATCAAGTTGTGTAAGATTTTCGCTATATTTATCTTGATCTTTTGTACCCCTCTTTCAGCTATAAAAGGAGAGGGAATTATATGGTTAAGACACAATATTTTTATAGAAAAACTATAGAAGTTCTTAGAGTTCTTGATGTTCTTCAAGATCTAAGTGTTGTTCTTCAAGATCTAAGTGTTGTTCTTCAAGTTCATATTTGTAAGTTTCTTTCTATTAATAAAAAATTTTATTTTTAGTTGATCAATTTCTGTTCTTTCATGAATTTATTTTGTTATTTTATTTATATTCTTGATCTAATTATGAGTAGCTAAATCTTAGAAAGTATTTACGTTGGATGAAACTAGATTAGTAACTTGTTAACTCATTTAGATCTCTTTATTTTGTATTTCAATGAAAATAAACACAATATTATACTAGGTTTAAAATAAGATAATTCTTAGATAATCAAGACTTTAATAATATACATATTGTTAAATAATAATCTATGCTTAAGATTGAAAATCTAGAGTTATCATGTTTAGATCTAATAAATTTTGATTTATATTTCTTATAGCTGTTCATTTAATCTAAAATGATAGGCTATTACATAATCATGCATGGCATATGCTTTAAGGAAATAAATTGATAATTATAATAGTGATTCTTAGAGAGATCTAATTAATTTTTATGTTATTAATCTAGTGAATTCAAACCTAGATGCTTATTCTTTTTCAAATTGTTAGAAATCTTTAAAAACAACAAACATTTTTCTTTTTATTTCTCAATTCGCCTAAATATGACTAATTAAACAAGAAATAACCATCTTCCTTGAAATTCAACCCGCAAAGTATTACGATTAGACACCGTACGCTTGCGATAACACATTAAAATTTAAATCAAATACACATCAAAATTAAAATTCAAGTATAAATTATAATGTGCAAAACTCTTCAAACCACTTTAGATAGTTCTAACAACAATTCAAATAAAATTATTGTGAACAAAGCAATAATCTCCATATATCTTGAAAAACACAGAATCGGTTGAATGCACAAAATATAGAGATAATACAGATTCAAAAGGTAACACTTACCGTTATTTTAAATATTTTTTATTAAATAAATGAACGTGTTACATGTACAGGAACATAGACAATAGAAAGGTGGAGATCCAAAAAGTGTGGTTCACAAAGAGAGAGAGAGAGAGAGAGAGAGATGGCAAAAGTGGAGAAGTGCTTCTCGAGCTTTATGTGATCGTCGAACACCATGTCATAAAGGGAAAATTCTACTTGACTACTATAAGACCAGCTTTACGAGTCAAAATGTTGGGTAGTTAACAAACGTGTTCAAATATTGAAGTAGAAAAAGTAAGAATTTTGAGTGGATGACTGAATGACTCGTAGTACATTAAGAAATGAATAAGAAATGAGTGCATCCATAGGAAGGAGTGCAACGGGAAAGGGCGCGAGCTATAATTAATTTAACGGAGGAGGTGCTCTTAACAGAGTTGAATGAAGAAAAGTCTAGCCGACACAAAAAGATTGGGATAAAGGCTTTGTCGTTGTTTGTGTTTACACACACAATCATATAATATCAATATAAGTGTGAGCATGCTATTAAAAAGTTTTTCTACTACAAAGTACAAATGATAATTAACATCCCCAAGTATTGTTTTAAAAAGCTTTATTCCCAATGAACCTGGAAACACATGACTTTCCTATGTGTCACGAGTATGGAAAAAATCTGAATACTATAATCATGTGTCTAAAAAAAGTGTTTGAAAAAACACTTCCCCCTTTGGGACCCAATTACCACTTGACCACAAGCCAAACCATTTATGGAAGGACTAAAATTCTCCAATCCATACCCAATGCAAATATAATGGGTAACCCTAACCTAACCCAGTTAGGCTCTGTTTGGTTTTGAAGTTTTCTAAGCTATAGTTAATTTTAAGTTATAGGTTTGGAATAGTTTGCAAATCTTTATTTGCGATTTTCTAAATTGTACTTTCATTAATTTTATATTCTATTTGGATACAAATGAAGCTATATCAAACTCTAATTTCTTCTTTCACCTTCTGGAGTGAAGGAAAAAAAATCAGCCCAACTGGATTATTTTAAGCCCTTGGGGTTCCATAATTAAAGTTTAACAAACTGTGAGTAATAGCCAAATGCACTTTAGGTAGGTTTTTGGAGTTAAAACTCAACTTAAAGCTGTACTTGAGTAAAATTCACTACAAAGCCAAACAGGCCCTTAGCAGGTTAGATCCGGTTGGCTTGGGGAAATCATGCATGGGAATACAACAAAATTTCTAATAAAAGGCAAAGAAGTCACCTCCCATTGAAAGAGATGGCATCATTGCATCAACATTTACAAAACATAGTCAAGGTCTCATCTTTGATTGAAAACATAGTACAAAAATTGTATGGAGATTACTGATTGGTTATCATCAAAATCCGGCAACGACAGAGAAATTATTGGTGCCTCTTTGTAAATATGGTATTCTTCATATCATATTCCCGTCCAGGTCATCCTTAATGGAAACAAATCAAACACGAATTCCATTTGAATGAAGCATCCAGATTGACACTGGCTATCACAAGTATGTCATCTGGGAGGGCAAGGGGGCAAGGGGCAAGGCGACTAGGGGTTGATGTTTAAATGTGTTTGGAAATAATTTGCATTTTATTTTGTATATTTTGGAGCTGAGAACATTACAAAATTTGAATGTTTGACAAACATTCAGCTTTATGGATGACTATGGTACAAGTAAAAAGAGTAGGCAATAATTAAATTGATGGAAGAAATGTGGCCAAAATGAAACCAAACCACCAATTTTCATAATAGATACTTGACATACTTGAATTCATTTTAGAGAATGATAATAGCTGATTATACCACAAAAAAGAGAGATATAGTCTGTTCTCCAGATTGTTGGAGTGTTGTAATATGCCTTTAGGGAGATAAAAAAAATTTAATGAACGTAGCTAATAATAACCATGAAAATGCCTTTCATAAAATTAAACAATTTATGGGTTAATGAAAGGCTACAAATAGTGACCTCCAATCAATTATTCAGTAATAAGATTCAATGGAAACATACTCAACAAAGAAAAAATATAAAATCTCAAAAGGAAATGCTACTGCATTTGAAACCTACCCAACCCACCAACACACACACACCCCCAAAAAAAAACACATGCACCAAATATTCATATTACAGTACAGCAAAAACACCCTCAAAAACACCCGGAGAGGCGAAATATCACACTCTTCACGAGTCATGTTAGAGGAATATAAACTATATGAAACCGTAATGCAGATGGATCATTATTCCTAGAGGTAAAAAGAAACCTCACAGCCAAATGATCAGAACAGTCTTGTTAAACCAGAGACGTGTGCATGTATCATGAAGGACTAACATGAAAAGCATCATAATTCAACCAAGAATGACGAGTCGCAAATTGCCAATAGAAAAGCCTCTATATCCATAACTGTTCACTCCGATATTCTCTCACGATGACAGGCACACTTGTGGGTGGGAGCTGCAAAGTAGAAATGATAACCATTTAAGTGGTATAGCAGGAACCTTGTCAGTAATATTAACATAATCAACCAGTGATAGTGTAAGTAAAAGGCTAATTTCCATGCAAGTTTGGAGGCAGAAATTATGCCACAATACTCGACATCTATATGAGAAAACCAATTATATAGTTCCTTAAGAGTCTGATGAAGATGAACTTTCATGCTTGTATAATACATTAGCATTGAGATACCAGAAGACATCTTCATTACTGTTAATGAGAAGAGCCTGTCACTTCTTTTTTTTAGCACAGGAAGCTTGGTTCTTTTTAAAGAAACTCAAATTTAAGATCACAGAGATGATCAAAGTAGACCAAAACAAGTGTGATAATGGGAACAAGTTTGCTCAGATGATAAAGGCGGCAACTAGACAATAGAACTACAAATATTACTGCATTGCATAGTATAAATGAGATGAAATAAAAGGACTCAGCAGGAAATAGACAAGTTCTATAACAAGCATCCACAGTGTATATTATTTTTACACAAGACCTCATGTTTGAACAAAAATGAACACAGAAAATGCTAGGGCAAAAAAAAAAAACACTGATCCAGCCGAACATTTGAACAAAGGCTTAATAACAAGGAATCTCCCCGAACCAGTTGAGCAGAGCAAGATAACAATCAACTTGGATGTGCTATAACCAATCACATAATAAACTGATTCTAGAACAAGAATATTTTTCATGCAGAAAAGTTTAAATATTTTAAGACAGAAAAATCATTAGTAGGAGTTGTTGCAACTTGCAAGAAGGAAACTGTGTTATGGATAACCGAAGAGAACCACATGATGAATAACCAGCATTTGTTTTGCTTTTCACTTTTTTTGTTTTGTTGTTGTTTGGGGGTGGGGGAGGGGTTGGATGGGGTGGGGGTGCTGAATGTTAAGGATGATTATTAGTTATCGATACCAATTAAGAAAAGAAAAAGTAGATAACTTTCAAAGGAAAAAACCAGAGAAAAGCAGTGAGAGAGCGCGATTTTGGGGGTGGTAAGGATGATTGTTAGAAATTAAAATAGGAAAAATAGATAACTTTCAAGAGAAAGCCAAATTTTGTGTGTGTGTGTGCGCGCGCGCGCGCGCGTGAGGGAGGGAGGGGAGTGCAAGAGTACAATCATAGTGACATTAAGACTCCATTACACAAATCTATAACTGGTGTTAATCTGTTCCATGCTAATCCTAATCAAATCAGACTCTTGGGAAGGCTGAGACCTCGCCCTTACACTACACTGTGAGAAATTTTAGCCAACCAAACACTAGAACCCAAGGACTTCTAAAAATAGAGACTACTGACTAACCTTTATAATAATCAACAGCTAAGCCTCAGAATAAACCTAAAAATGCAAAAATTGGGACTCTTTTTGGCACATCAACTTCCTCTGGATGGAGCAAGTCTGCTGGCCTGTTGGTGTGTACCCTCTGTGATCATGCAGCAGTTTTAGGCTCTAAGCTCATGCAACAGATAAGCAAGATTACAAATTTCTGCATGTTTGATTCATGAAACTAAAGCTAAATAGATTAACTGCAACATAATATCTAAAACATACACTAAATGCTAACAGATAGTATTGTAAAACTTCCACCTGACATGATTCAGATTACAATAAGAAATCAATCCAGAATCAAATTGGCAGAAAGAACTCACCATTCCATAATCTGTGACAATCATTGATATATAATCGGCAGGTGTCGCATCATACCTGTCAAAACAACATATCAGAATAAGATTTCACGTAGTTATCTTCAAAAATGTAAGACTGGTAAATTATTTAATAGCTAAATAACATACGTTAAGTTCAAAAGTTGCAGATTCTCATCTTCAGCCCAATTATCCAGATGATTTAAATCTTGCCTTCCAGGAACTTTGGCAATCACATTTGGATCACCTGTGGAATAAAATATGGGTATCTGTAAAAATATTCCACAGCAATGATGATTAAGTATGAAAGTCAAATCCAAAAAATACGGTGCTCAGACATACCAAGTTCATTAGAGCATATAGAATCTAGTTGCACCCTTTCATGAAATTTATATGCCTCACAGCATATCAGAACAGGAACATGGAATGCATGAGCAACCATAGCGATACATGCTGTCCCGACTCTAGAGTAAACTGTTCCATTAGATAACACTGAAGATGCCCCAAGAAAAACTCGTGTAACTTCATGCATGATATATGATATAGCATTTATGTGAGTATAAGTACAGCAAAGCCCCTTTGCAACCAATCTACGAAGCAATGCTTGACCTTCAAGCTTTGGGCGTGAGTCAACCACCACAACACGGAACTGTTTTCTAAGCTCATGAGCATATAACAAGATCATTTCAACAACAGTGGATGATCCATAAGTGAGAAGGACATCACCATCTCTGATCTTGGTAACAGCGTGCCTAACAATGAACTTGTCAGCAAGTACTATTTTCTCATTTATAAATCGATCAATATCTGATTGTAGGCTAGACTTTTTTTCTGATTCAGACAAGCTATCTGGTAACTTGGCAATCCGATTCTTCAAAAACTTGATAGCATTTCCCATGCTAATTGAAAGGGGTCTGCACTCAGTAAAAAATGACACATAGCTATTGATTTTTGCGGTCAAATCTCGAATAAAAAGCTTTTCTGGTGGTGTAGAGTAGTCTTTAATTGCCTCTCGAAATGCCAGAAGCATTGCAATACAACGAGCATTACCGCCAGATATATCACCTGATAAATATTTAAGCCCAACCTGATAGCAAGTGAGATTTTAAGATTAAGCACATCAGAGAAGATTAAAATGAACTTTGTTCAATCAAGTGACAAAAACAATTGACATTGAACCTAAGACAACAATTTTAATCTCATTTGCATCAAAATACGCCATATAATTAATTCAATGGAAACAATACTCATCATAAATTAAAATAGGACGTATGTCATGCATTAAAATCGGTGACCATTATGAAGAGTATTTAAATCGATGAAGAAATCAATGTCTCTGTATTCATATCTGTCTCCAGTGGATGTGGAAAATTTTCTCGTACATACATAAGCGCATGTCCACATGCACTCACAAATGTGACCTCTTCAAAACTATTATCATTATCCAATCCACGAAACACTCAATACATGTAGAATATGCTCAAATTTCCTCCTTTGAAAAGGTTATACAAATTGCTAATAATTGCTAATTATTTAAAAAAGAAACAGGAGTAGTACATTTTGTTATTATTAACAAAACACTACAAATTATTTAAGGGAAGGTTTCTTTTCCTCCATATTGGCAATAAATGAATCAAAATGTCTCAGTTTCAGAGAGTACATTGTTGGAATATCGTCATCATTGTATAAGCCTTTTCCCGTAAAAAAACGAATCATTATTACGAAGAAGGTTACATGAAAAGATCTCATAAACTTTTATGACTGTCAGTCAACTTTGATATCATCAACCTTCAACTGGATGCCCAATTCCTGGGAAAAAAATTATGGATGAAGGCTTGCTATAAATCCTACAAGGTCTAGGGAAAACATGTTTTATTGGTTATGCATTATATGCCTGTACAATCAATGTAACGAGGTCTGAGAACTTGGCAAAGTTTCAGCCCTCTGAAAAATGTGAGTTTCGGTTGGTCTTGATGGTTTCAACTTATAGGGATATATGTATGTATGTTTGCACATGTGTATGTACGTACATACCCACTAAACTCAAATCTAAAAGTTTCTTTAGACTTAGTTGGTTTGTGTTTTCAAGACCAACAACCCGCTCAAATACAGTTCCTATATGCAAACAAATACTCATTTCTACTTTTCTCCCAATCAAACCCCTAGCTATCGCCTCTCTTTAAAGAGGAGAAAACAAAAAATAACTCCAGCAAAATAACACTGTGAATGGTCTATCTGTATGGTACAGCAGCAAATCAAGCGCTCAGGTTAAGTCACACTCCCCTTTGTTCATCTTTTTTTTTTTTTTGACAGTTTAAAGTTAGGATTTCAAGAGATTTGTTCCTCATTTTGCTGGTTTATGTTTTATTTGTTCCAAACCCGCTGAAACCCTTTTATCCCCCAAAGCCTCAGATGGCCTCCTTCGAAACCAATCTGAAAAAATCCAAAACCAAGTCATTTTGGAGAAAACCTCATTCTTTGCAATGTAATGACTCTCCAATTTTCTCCTGGACAAAGAATATAGAAAAAGAGGAAAGATATATCTCAACTCTAAGGCACAAACAATCCAAAGTGCCAAAGAGAGCACACACCCAAAATTCTGTAACCCCTATAGCTAAACCTATAATCAAATGAGTATTGTGGCCAAGAACAGAATGTCCCCTCATGATACAGCACGCATAATATACAACTTTTTCATCTCATTGAAGCTGGACAGGGTTGGATTCAATGTCATATGTAACCCAACCAACCATATCACCAGTAGGGATCATGATTCAGGACAATAAGGTCTAACTTAACCAAAAATTAGTTAGAATATTTTCAGAACAATACATCCAGGCACAAACTTCTAAAACTGGAAGAAAAAAATTTGACAGGTTAAAATCCAGTAAATTTGCAACATTTTCTGCTGAGCAGCATTAGTCCATAAAGAGAACCATCACGAATATATAACTGAATGATACACGATTTTTGTGCATTTCTTCGAGTGGATATCAAAAGAAGTTGACAACTAAAATACTTGCAAGTTTGACGTCATCAGATGGATCTAGCTTTCCTATCTACATGAACTTATAATGAGTGCAAATAAAAAATAAGCATGTAAGTTAATAAATTTCTTCCATCGATTAAAAAAGGTGATTTCACTGTAAAATGAACAAAATACTTCACAGTCCCCATCACGACTGTAGTTCCCAAATCATAGCAAGGATACAACATGTAATAGGTTTATATAACTCAACTAAGCATGGGGAAAAAAGAGCCCATAACCGGGTATTCGAAATATAGATTCCCTCACTGAAGAGAATAGTTTTATGATATAAACAATTAACAGGGGAAAACACAGAAATGCATTTTGATTTATTTAAACACAATGTGTTCAACAGGTTTCCTCAAATGTATTTTTTTTAAACAATCAGCATTGCTATAAACATTTATGTAGTATACTCCATTACATATTTTTGGATGTTAAAGTAAAAAAACAACTGTAACATTAAAGCAAGCTTCATGGAGCAAATATCTTCAAGAAATTAGGGTTGAATGAGCAGCAACGTATTAATATTTTATGTTATATACAATTCAAATTCAGGGTCTCAGTCCACAGGGATTACAAACCAATTAATCCAAGTACTTAGTTGATGAATTTAAAGTATGATTCTGTGAAATACAAACATTATTATAATTGATAAGACTATCACATGATAAATAATGTGTTATACAGTACACCTAGTACACATGTTTAAATGACCATTTCAAGCATTAAATGTGAAGAATTATAGTGTTTGTGGTTAAAATCGGGAGTTAATTGCAGAAAACCATCCTGAGCTTGCAAGAGAAAACAAAAACATCTCCTGAGGTTTCAAACTTAACATTTTACCCCCTTCTCTATTTATTTTGCACAAAGACACCCTTGCAGAAAACCTCTTGCGGTTTTAAAATATCTAAAATTTTCTACTTTAAACTTTTTTTTTAATTTCCGTGTATCTTTGTACTCTAATTTTTTTCTCTTTTAAATATCTTTCTAACTCTTTAATTTTCTTTTTCTTCTTATTCCTTTCTCTCATTTTCTCACTAGGCCTTTCTTTTAAATTCCTTCTTAACCTGTTCTTTCTCTTTATTTCTTTTAAAAATCTCATCTTTCTCTATCTTTCTCTCTCACTTACTTTTGTGTTCCATTCTAAACATCTTCCTCTCTATCTCACATAACTTTATTTACCCCTTTATTCTCTCGCTCATCTCTTTTTGTTCCTCTAAACTCATCTTTTCAAATCTCTCTAACTATATAGCTAATTCCCTCTTGCTTTATATGCTCTCTAGTTTTCTTTTCGATGTATATATAGTTGTATTTGTTTTTCTTGTGACTTTCTTTTCTATCTAACTTGCTACTTTTTAAAAATTTCGCTCTTCAAATCTCAATCTTTCTAAACTTTTTCTTTACGTCTTTCTAAATCTCTTTCTACTTCTGAATCTTATTCTTTATTAGTTGTTTCTTTGTAATTAGAGAAAGAAATAGTTAAAACTGAGAAATTTAACAAGTGAAATATTGAATTAGAGAGTAAATATCGTAAAAGAAAAAAGTAGAGATATAGAAAGTTAGAAAGAATCTAAAAATAAGAAGAGTTATGAAGAAAAAATTAATAAGAAAATAAGATTATGAAAGAAAGGTGAGGAAGAGAGAGAGAAAGGCACACTTGGAAAGAGAAATAAAAGTTAGAGAAAAAGAAAGGAAAGGGAAATAAGAGTTAAGTAGAAAGAAATTTAAAAGAAATAGGTCTAAAGAGAAACCCTGAGAGAAGAAAGAAAATCAAAGACAATGATCAATAAATTTAAAGTGAGAAAAAATAGACAAAAAAGAGAGAACAATTTAAAGAGAGAAAGAAAGAGAGGACATGATCAAATAAAAGAATTTTAGATATTTTAAAACCTAAGGGGGTTTCTGCAAGGGTGCTTTTGTCTAAAATAAATGGGGGGTGAAGTGTTGAATTTGAAACCTCAGGGGGTGTTCTTGTTTTTTCTTGCAACCTTTTTTTTTTTTTTTGGTTGGGGGGGGGGGGGGGGGGGGGGGGGGGGGGGGGTGTGTGTGTGTCTTGCAATTAACCCTAAAAACAAAACAAACTTTACCCATTATTCTATCTATATAGATGCTTTATAGTTTATCTGGTTTCAGAACAGCAGTTGTTTGATCAGTTTGGCTATTTGTATACAGGCAGAAAAATAAGAAAGTACAAGCAAATGTGAGCACATTCATTCTCGTTCAAGTCTATTATACATGTTTGCATGAACCACTGTATATATCTATGATGTTTCATGTCATCAGCCATATCATAATTTGAAGCATCAAAAATATCACAAATGTAGAGCTGCCTGCTCTGTCACCATATGGCATGGTGGAGCAGAATTGACAAAAGGGAGGGCCATGTGTAGCCAAGGCAAATTAAAGGGTGCCTCACAATTTATTTTCTAATAAAAACAAATTTTGGTAGCCTAAAACCAGACACCTAGCATAGAGGACACCATGAGCACGCCATGGAAGTCAAGGAATATATGGTGTCGATAGTATGGGAGGTACATTATCTTCAATGAAACTCATTACATTATGTCAATGCTTTGCATGAATGCAATTTGAAAAATCACTTTGGAAATTCTCAGAAAGAAGAAAATAGGACAGCATAAACCTTGTATACTGAAGGATGCATTGGTTCAAGTTGGAAAAGCTTTGATTCCAGATCTGGAAGCTGTGTGCCATGAACATACTGAGGCAAATGTCTAAATAATTCAACTCTGTTTCTGGCTTCAAACTGGTTAACTACAGCACGACGCTTAGCTTTTTCAACCCTATGCTTATCATCATATTGCATGCGGGGTGGAGGAGCATCTTTCTTTCTATCTTTTTCAGAAAAGCGATCTCCTGCCTTCTTTTCAGAAGCCGTAGCTGCAGCTATAACCTGTGTGGCATCTTTCTTCTGTGGAGGTGGTTTCACGGCCTTACCCTGTTTAGGGACTCCAGAAGAAGCAGAATTCTTGCCTCCTTCACCTATAATTGTCAACAGTGGAATATGCATAATGAGAAACTACATACGTGATATGACCAGCCGATGTAGTAAATTTCCTATGCTAGCAGCTTAAAAACGTATGATGGAGTGATGGACCATTTACAGATAATTGAATCTGAATCATGATTTCCCCGTTCTAAACTGTTCCTTGATCAAAATTAGTATGAACCGCAGACTTGTGAAACAGTGCAATAAGCGAATGAAAAGTTTTACTAATGCGGACATCAAGCCACATGAATGGCAGGTGTATCACCGGTGGAGAAGACACATTGTTCCAGTTTTCCATTAGTAATAAAACTCTATGTAATTTTAATTTCTTTATTTTGAATTTCTTTATTTGGAGTTATATTTTTTATTAGGAGTTTAGTTTTCTTTATTTTGGAATTGTAATTCTATTTTGTTTAGGAGTTTTAAATTGAGTTGTATTCAATTTTATACAAGCCTATAAAAGGCCTCTTATATCAATCAATGAATACAATGAAGTATGAAAGTTTTTTCTCAAATTTGTGTGAGTTGTAATCTCTCTCTTTGTGCGTGAAGCCTTAGAAAAACTCTAGATCAGTGGTGTGAAGCCCTAACTAGCCTATCCCCTTCCCTACCTCTCTCCTCTTTCCCTATTCAAAAACCTCTTATAATTCTCTATAAAAACCTCTAAAAAAATCTCAGAAAAATCAAAAAAAAATATTGTTCAAAATCTCCCAAAGAAAACCCTGCTACAGTACCGCAATACTGCTGGCTCGACTGCTATGGTAAAAACAGACCCGCCACAGTAAAGACGGACCCGCTAAATGTTCAAAGTTTATTTTCAAGTCGTATCTCTTCATCCGGAGTTCAAACCACGCAAAGTTCGAAGCGTTGAGTTCGTGAAGAAGAGTACTACACATGTATAGTCATCACATGACATTGAGATCGACATGATCCTCAATAAGTATATTTTTAACTTATATCAATTATTTCGAGTTTGATATTTAATCTTGAGATAGACTTGTGTCCTTCTAAAAGGATTTGAAGTTGAATCCTTCCCACTCAAATACAACCCTCCGACATTCGAATACAAGATCCACTCTGTTGAAGTTGATCTATAGTATTTCAAGTATCTATAAATCAAAAATCAAGTGTTTTGAATACTTTTTGCACATCCATCCAACGGCGCAAGAGGGACGGCCGAAAATCATGAGTTGGTTAGATCTATGACTTTAGACATACAAATTCTTGATCCGGCCATTTGATTATGATCTAAACATTTAAAAACCCCTACAATCCAATTTTTGTTAGGTTTCAAATGTTCTACACCGTTAAACTTACCAACTCACTATTTAGGCCGTCCATTTTTCCCTTACTTGATGCATGGGAAAAAAGTAGTCAAAACACTTCATTTTTGGTTTATAAATACTTGAAATAATATAGATCAACTTCAACGGAGTGGATCTTGTATTCGAATGTCGGGGGTTGTATTTGAGTAGGAAGGAGTCGGCCTCAAATCCTTCCGGAAGGACACAAGTCTATCTCTTTAATCTCTAATATTTTATCGATTTAACTGTTGTCCACAAAAGTGAGATTGTGTATCTACTTGTATGTAATTCATTATATTTGATATTGATCGTAGAATATTTTGTCGCATAATATATTACCTTTATTGAATTTCGCTTGCGCATGTTATTTTGTTATACCTATCCACTTTATTAGTTTTTTTAATCATTTTCTACCAATGATCATTTCATGTTGGTGAAGTGTGCTGATTTCCATACATGCATACACGTTTCACATTAGTTTGGTCTCAGAGCATGATTTATTGAGCCATTCCGGGAAAGTACATGTAAGAAACAGTGCAATAAGTGAAAAACTATACAACATTACAAACAAACATAGGATACAAAACAAGTCTATCTTTTGTTCTAGTGGGAAAAACATTACAGCCTTTCATTTCCGAACTCAGGGTAATAGTGAGAAATTTCTACGCCGTCATGCACATAAATTCCATCTGTTTAAGACCAGCCGAATTGCACTTAATTAGAAGTCAATGTGGTCAAAAGGTTATGAATTCAGGTAAACAGCTAATCTTAATTTTAGCTAAATGGAAGATAGATCTGGCTATGAATTGAAGCTTGTCGGATTTGATTTTGCTGTTTGGAAAGAAACAATTGTCTCCCTATAACTATAATTTGGGTGTGCTAAATCACCAAAACCATCAAGAGTCTTTAAATAGTACATATCAATATATATTAATCTTTTTGATAGTTCAACTCTTCAACATGAAGGGTATTTAGTTGAAATTTAAACACAGGCTATATAGAAAATATTGTATATCAAGAACACAAGGAGCAACATACAAAATGAACAAAAGATGCAAGCACCGTAAATTCAAGAAGATTATATAGTGGATAAGACTGATTACCAGCTTCCTTTGCTGCAGCTTTTGCAGCACGTTGGGCTTCCTGAAGGGCACGCCTACCAGCTCTAGTTGACTTTTGTTTGAGTGGTTTTGAACTCCCAATCCCTTCATTATGTGTCTCAATTGATGCCCCTCCGTCTTTTTCTGTAATAGAAGTAATTGTTGAAATTTGAAATTTGGGCCACTTACATTAGCAATTATATGTTGCAGTAACATGGCTAAAAATATAGAGGAATACGAGGAAAAGCATTTCTTCAAAATTCTAAAATATTGATGCTAATATACAATTGATGCCCCTCCGTCATTTTCTGTAATAAAAGTACTTGTTGAAAGTTTGAACTTTGAGCCATTTACATTATCAATTATATACTGCAGTAACATATATACATGAATATAAAGAGAAATATAGAGGAATATAAAGAAAAGCATTTCTTCAAAAAAGATTACAGATATAAATTCTTAACCAAAATATTGAAGCTAATATACAAATGCTCAAATGAAATAATGACCTGTTTGGAGAAGACTTCTAAGAGATATATATTTACCTTAATAAAAGAGTATGCAAGTCCTAAACTACACACCATAGTTTACCTAGAATAAGCTATAAACAAAATCAAATGATGTGAAACAGTTCCGGAGAAACTGCCCACCATAGTTTGATCATAAATGAGCTATGGACTACAGATAAATCAAATGTTTCCAAACCGTTCTGAATATCTATAGTGCATGAAATAAATTTCATCAAAAGAGGCTACTTTATGATATTTCAACTCTTTACTCACACCTCTATTTTTTTTCTTCTCACTTTTTCCTTTCAGGTTGTGCTTGAAATAAAATAAAATCATACAAAGGAGCGCAATGTTAAACCAGTTTGAACTTTGAAGACCAACCATAATGTTGCAAGCCATTTTCAGCTTATTTTGGTCATTTAACCTGTAATACATTTTATCAGATGGAAAAACCTAACCTTTGTAGTTATAAATCAGCAAAACACCAATACAACAACCACCGACTCATAATGCTGCAAGGGTTCTTCAGTTCAACTAACTAAAATGGTACCAAACAATCATCTAAAATTCAATTGTTATGTGTCCCACACTTCCTATTCGCATTTGCCTAGATTAAGCACACAATGGTACAGATTTCCCTATATTCTAGTTAGTCTGTATTTCTGAGAAGCGCCTCTCGACAACAGTTTCCTTGACCAAATATTCAACAACGTTACTTGCTATTGACATTGAGTTGATAACTGGTTGAATGTATTTTCTCAACCATTCTGGTGAAAGCAGAATTTTGCAAACCTGCTCAACCCATATCTGACTGAATTCCCAATTTGAGAGTAAAATTTTGGCCTAGGATAGTGAGATTTTAGAAGATCCCAACAATGTGATTAAGCTAGCATCTAAGTTTCCCGACATTATTACTTAATATGCAAATTTTTTACGAGACGCAAAACCTGTTCTAGGTTTTACCTAAATAGATACTCGTGGGATTAGAAATGCATACACTCAACATCCAAAACCAACTCTATAAACAATATTTATGGCTAGGAACATGGCTCATTCGTTCTTACTCAACCAGAACTAGAATCAACCTAATGGCATAGGTTATATGATCTAGCCTCATACTTCATTCAACAATTAAAATGTTATAGGAGCTTCTAACTACTATGAAAGAAAAAAAAAAATATTTGTACGCACTAATATGGTGAAAGACTTATTTGTGACTTCAAGCACAGGTTGGATCTATGTGAAGAATTCTAGTGATAGGTCACTATTTTTTTGGCACATACATCCGCACGTGGAACAAAATGTTGCCTACATATGTGATAAGCATGGATGTATATTTAAATTTATTATATAACAATATGCATGTGTGTGCGCATATAAGAATATGCATGTGTGTATGTACGCATAAAAGAGTATGCATGTGTGTGTGCATATACACTAGTTATTTAAAATTTTAATTTGGTCATGGGAGATAAATATCCAATATTTGGTATTCAATTCTTTTTGTGCCTAGGCTGAGAGATAATAGGTGGTTCACGAGAGCTGATCTTTAAATATTTGTCTTTAATTCTAAAAGATAAGATGTGGTTTTAAATGTTTATCATTAATGACTAATCTTTAATTATGTTTGAAGTCTAATCTTCAAATTTCCCTACTTGGTTAGGCCAGGGAATTGAGGACTTCTACCTACTTTATCTATCGTGTATTATCAAACAGGACACAAAATGTCCAGATTTATTTATTCATTTTCTCCCTTATTTTCCTAACGAGATCACTTACAGATGTCAGAAATCCAAACATCCGTCCTAGATGCAAGAGATGTTGAGAAACTCCCTTGTAAAAGTTGATCATGCCGAGTAAAATACTAGAAGGAACCAATAATACTCCATTACATTGCCCACTCTCAACCAAAGTCCCACCCTAAGAAGGAATCAATAATCAAAACTGACCGAAGGGAGGTTTTCTTCAGTGACTCCTTCACAAAAGTTGTTCATCCATCTATCCGACTTCATCCAAGAGTGGGAGAGAGCGCAGCCCCGCCTCTCCCTCCCCTCGTCGTCGCCCTCCGCTCACCGCCCTCCCCCTCCCTTCTTCTTCTCCCCTCATCTTTCTTCCTTTCATCCTTCTTTTTTCTTTGTCCACCTCCTCCCGTCATGTGCCTTCACTGAGGTACGTTTCCAACACCTCAGTGGTATACTAGTTTGTAATGAATATTATTGAAATATTTTCCCAATTTCTCTATCTTAGGGGAAGAAAATATTTTATATATCCATCAACTTAGCAATAGTTGTGGTTTGCCCATGATTTATTCATAAAAATACTTTAGTAGCCATAATTTCTCAAATCACCATTGTTTGAGATTTTAGGGTGGGGAAATCAGTTTTTAAGTCATGGGAGAACTGCAAGATTTCAATAAGCTATGATGAATTGACACTAAAGAGTAAACGGGATATGTGCCTGTAATTCCAGGCACCGTCTTAACCACAGATGCAGTTGTCAGAACGCTCTTTGCCGGCGCATTCGCATTCGCATTCCCTCCTCCTCCAGCAACCTTCATGGCCATCATCTCCCCGATGCTCCCCGGCAAAGAGCTCGCCGCCTTCCCGGCCACACCTCCCCCTCTCCCTCCCCACGCTGCTGTCGAGACCGACACATCCTCAGAGAATTCTGATCCCCCATCGATCCGGGAGCTCGGCGGCGAGACCAATCTCGGCGAAGTCCCCAGCAGTGAGGAATCATTGATAGGGTTGTAGCTACCGATGGAGATCTGGAGGTTTCTGACGGCGCTGTTGTCCCGGCGGAGGGGGGATAGGGGGACTGGGACTGGGACGGAATTGTGGCGGGGCGGCGGGATCATGACGGGGGAGAGGGAGGCGGCAGCGGATAGGTCGCCGGAGGGAGGAAAGGAGGATGACGTGACGTCGGCGGGGACGGAGTGGGACCGAGAAGGGGAGGCTGGGTGCGTCCCCGGGGTCACGAACCCGACCTGGCGGACCATCGGGTCGCTCGGGGCGCGGCTCGGGCGGCGAGAATCCATTTGGCTTGCGGTTTTACGTTTTTGTTTCAATTTGAGGTTCGTTTCTAGGGTTTTGAGTTTGAGGGGTTGAGAGTTTTGGCCATGGACTGAAAAAGGAGGAAAGAGTTACTAGGGCTTGAGGAATTTGGGCGAGGAGATGGGGATAGAAACAGACAGTCTGATTACGCGCGATTTGCAGTGGAACCCTTCTGATTTGTAAAATTTGTATCCTGTGGATAATAGTGGCCAAGACGCAGAGTACAGAAATTTTGGGCTGGGCCGACCCAATTAATAACTAAACAGGCAAGACCGGCTAAACCTGATGCAAAAAGACCGGGTTCAGCCCCAACCCACTCATAATTTGATTGACGCAACTCTGGTTCAATTCTACTCCTACTAGGATTACGGAAGTTTTCTTTATTTTTTTTTATTTTTCTATATAGAGCCTTTGAGTCTCTAAATAGGGCATTTCGCTAGACCCTTTGTGTCGGATCGGAATTAATCGTCGGACCGGAATTAAGAAAAAAAAACTCAGCTTCATAATTTTGTTCGCTTCAGTTACCTTTTTTTAAAAAAAAAGATGTGCGTCAACGTGTCAAGCACTGAAGCATTCATTAACGATGACTGACGGAAATACTCCTAAATAATCGCTTCAAAAAAAGAGGACCGTTTTGAAATGCTTTATTTCGAGGTCTATGACTATGATCGCAGTCCTCACAAAATTATCACAGTATAGAGAACTGCAACTGTAATTCTAGTCATCACAAAAATGTCTTATTTCTGAAGAGTGCGATTATGATCGCAATCCTTACAAAATGATTGGAGCCCTATTTCTGAGAATTGTGATCATAATCAAAGTCCTCATAAAATGTACTGTTTATGTGAAATTAGATCATGATCACAGTCTTCACAAAAATACTATATTTATGAGTCTTTATATGATTGCAATCATGATCACATTATTAGCAAAATTGTCCTATTTTTGAGGATTGTGAGGACTGTGATCTCACAAAATGCCTTGTTTCTCGGTTAATTCTCACAGAACTCATTACAATCACGAACAAAACGAACCTACAAAAAGTCAATCTCAAAAAAAAAAATCATCAAGGGCGTCGCCCCAGACCTCGGGATCTAATCCCGACGGCGACTTAACCGCTCAGGTTGACCCGTGAATTACTTTGCGTCGAGGTCAAAGTTGAGATGTGAGTAACATCAGGTACAATGAAAAAGGGTAAATAAAAAATGAAAATATATAAACAAGTGAAGGTTGAGAAGAATCAATTTTTGTATGCATAAATGAAATTATAGCGAATTAAATTATGACGATTTTTTTCTTTTTTAATTATGTAAGAAAGTAGGTCGTTGCGGCGAAATATTCTTCTCCAAAGTTTAGCGAAAAAAACCCTTGTTATTGAACTTGAGCTTCTACAAAGGAGAATTGCAATGAAAACGCCACTTGTAAGATGGAGTATAGTGTTTCTCATGAAATTTCAAAGAATGTGCCGCAGACGATCAAGTACCAACTGGGCCCAAAGGATCATGCAAGCTTCGCTCGGACCGGCAAGTCTTGGAAGAGTGCTTCGCCGACAACTCTCCGGCGACTGTCAAGCCAAGCCGAGCCCACTTCAACCGCGGAGCCCATCATTGAAGTCCAGATGGCAAGCTAGGGTTTACTGTTAGTGCTCCAAAGACCTTGTTCTGGTGTTTCTTTTTGGTGTAGGTTTGTTAGGTTTAGTGTGTAATGGTCCAAAGTCTCGCAATGTTCTGTTGCCTCTGCAAATACAATAAAATATGATTTGTTTAAGTCCGTTTCAGTTTCCTAGCTTTGTACAATATCATTGTAACAGTAGTCATCAGAGTATCAACAGGAAAACACACATATCAGTGTAACATTGTCTGACCAAACCATAACCTAACGAAGGTTAACAAGAACAATACACAAAGAGCAGAAAAAGGTTCAAAAGCATTCACCATACTAATACTAGGCCTTGCCACACAAAAGCTTTCAGTACTTGTTAGGAAAAGGAGTGCGGAAAGAGCGTGAAGCCTTTCTATCTCCAGAACCGGCACCAGCACTGAAATCTTGCGCAGTGCAGTCTCTTGCCCAGTGTCCAGTCTTACCGCACTTGAAACACGAACCTGAGCCAGACGAAGCCAGATGGCTTCCCCCCATATTAGAATAGGAATTGGTCGAGGATGACTTGGTGCAGTCCCTGGCCCAGTGGCCTTCTTGCCCACACTTGAAGCAAGACGAACTGTTTCTTTCACCGGAGGATCGGCTGCTAGAATAGCTATTATTGTAGGTGCTCTGAGCCTGTGAAGGGAATGAAGTTTGACGTGACATGGAGCTCGACTCACTGGACCATTTGGAAACGCTATAAGAACCCCTTCCCTGCAGTTACATAGAGTCAGTTACTTGGTTAAATGATACAGATGACAGAGTACACGTAACTTGTTTGGGTGTCGCAACTGGCCGTAATTCGTAAGTCGTAATTGGTAAAGTCTTTTACAGTTATAAATGAGTTACATGCATGTAAGTTTTATGGCGTTTGGTTGGTAATATAAAGTTGTAAGTAGAAAAGTGTATTGTGTTTTACGATGTTTGGTTGTCGTAATGTGTAAGTCGTAAGTGAAAAAGTTGACCACAAAATTAACTATTTGGTGATTTAAAAAGTTTTAATATTGCAAATAAATATTAAAAATGTTAAATATTAAAAAAATTAATATTAACATAAAAAAATAATACAAATTTGCATGACCACAAAATTAACTGTAACTTGGCTGTAACTGGTTGGTAATTGAGTTGCAAGTGAGTGATAATTGGATTGTGTAAGCCTTTTACGAATTACGGTCCAAACAAACGCCGCAGTTGTAACTGGGTTGTAAGTCATTTACGATTTACGTACTTTTACGCGAAACAAACGACCCCTATAATCCATAAGAGTTTCATCTCTTTCCTGAAGTCCAACAGGCAGCCACAAAACTATGCAACATGATATAGGATGACACAGATTTAATAAGTGGTAATCATGAAAATCTTTTGGGACAATTTAGGGTTAATTTCATACACAAGGACAATAGTTGTAGATCCTTCCAAATTATAAATGCATGTCCATGGTCCAAGTAGTTAAAGTTATGTCCCTTAACTACCAGCAGTTTATGTTGAAGTGCAAGTGTTTATTATGGATATATGTATGCATTCTTCAACGAGTTGATTACTACATGTTAAAGTGTGTGAGATATAGCAGTTCATTTCTCGACTTTGTTGTTTCTTATGAAATATCATCAAGCATAGCAGTTTCTTATTGAATTTCACTGTTTATTCTGTACCCAAGTGTGCTGTCACGACTTGTTGAATGGTTAAGGACTTTATCCTCTTAAGTGGTCCAAAGGTATGTTGTTTGTGCTTGATGAGTCAAGAATCTAAACTTAAATCAGGGTCAATACAAAAATATGTTCATGCATCCTCCAAAAAAAAAAAAAGGTTTTTTTTTTTTTTGGGGGGGGGGGGGGGGGGGGGGGGGGTATGTTCATTAGTTTCCTAGATGAAATGAACATGGGCCTAAATACAGAGAAAACAGCTCAAAATCTTCGAGCTAAACAATGGAAAGAGAATAGTTAAATTTTAAGACAAAACAGAAGTGCGTACAAAGAAATATATATTTACATTTATGCATTTATGTACTATATATATTTATGTATTTATGTTTTAAGGTATGGTTAAATACTTGAACCATGCGCTGCTATCTTGATTAATGGCCCTTATGGTCACTGACTTGGAACTTGGAACTTGAAATTTGGAATTTGGAACATGGAAGTAAGATATATGCATTTACTTATTTCATCATAAATTGTTTGAACTTTGTGTGCCTACGTCTTTGAGATTATTAGCATTTCTCTTTGGTTACTTGTTGTTTTATGTTTAAATTTGAGCATGTGCTTAATTATTATATTATTGCACAATAGTTAACCTATCATACTATAAGATATGCAATACGATGCACATGGAGAAGAATATTTGATACATATCATGCTAACAATGTCTTTCACCCAATCAGTTACTCAGTCCTTGTCTCAAATTAGAGTTATTAAGGCTATTTTTTCCCCTTGGAAACCAAAGTTCGAGAGCTCAGCTTTAGATTTGGCTTTGGACCTCAAAGGTTTCACAGGTTCCATTTTAGGCCGGCGTGAAGGCTACATGCCCATAACCTCTAGCGATGTTCTGGTTCTTTGCATATGTGGTGCCTAAAGGAGATATAATATGAACATGTAAGGCTAAGTGGATGTTAAATTAAGAAAGTGACTCAACCATTTAACCCAAAATAACGAAAGCCGCTATTAAAGTTAAATTAAAAATATATCAAATTATGAGAAGTCAGGATTGATAATTTATTATGGCTATAGAAGTTGAAGGGATATGAAATTATTAGCTAGGAACATTAGATTTCCTCTGTTTTCTCTCTTTTAGTTTCTTGTAGGTTTTGGTATGTCTCCCAAAACTTACAGAAACTACGCGGAGATTGATACAAATGTTTATCAGCCAAAACTTAGAGAAAGTAAAACTATAAGTCCATTTTCAGATCAATCCTCAAGGAAACTGAAACAACCAAAACCAAGACAGAATGGTTGAAACCTTGTTCCTTGATAACGAATAATAGCAACCCTCTGGACGCCCTCAATTCAGAAGAGTTTTGGCCTACCTGAGTCACAAGAGCTTCCTCACTATGATCCCATCACATCTCAAATACTGGAAAACTCATTGATCTCTGATATGTATGTCCAAACTATCTTAATTAATTTTCCATAGTTATGCCCTCACATGCTATATCTAACTTCTATGCATGTATGCATTTCTTATCCTTTTACTTTATTGCCTTTTACTTTATTGCTGCAAATCTGTCTCAAATTTGATTTATAGCTCATGTCCGAAGACTCCAACCCATCAACCATCTCAGCTGATTTCCCTCATCACTCTCCAATTTGGAGTTACTCAAGTTCCCTAAAATGTACTGAATTCTTATGCTGTTTTCATTAACTTCGGTTACCAGTAATTCATCTTAACTCTGATTCAGTCCTAACGCCTGAAATAAGCAAACCGTGTCCTATGGTTAGAATATCTCCATATCTTCTTTCTGCAAATTTTGAATGTGTGCATGTCTGGGTGTGTGGGTAAGTGCATGCGTCCGTGTGAGCTGAATGAAAATGGCATGAGCCACATATCTGATTCTCGAAAAGATAAATTTATCAAAAGTAACTCAGTGGTGACGGACATCTACAAGTGAGAAAAGAACACAAGTCCATTAACAAAGTTTGAAACAGATGTCTATGATTTATTGAATACTTTTGGCAATGAAAAATCAACAATCCTCCAGCTTCAGGAGTCAGGCCTCCACAACATTTTGTTTTGGTATTAATTGTGCAGAATGGAAAACAGAAGAAAAGACCTAAAAATTGGTTGTAAGTCCTGACTCCTCAAGTGAATATGGAAATGAGGCTGTGATGACAAAAAATAAATCTTTCGGTATTTAAGCTGCAGAAAAAGATGAATGAGACTAACCAGAGAATCATGAAACAAGAAATTATGATTACAATCAGACATTCCATATGTGGACACTCAGGCCTGGCTCAGTGATAATGGGGCAGAGTGAAATTAGAATTAGTCTTTTATCCAAGATATACACTGATTTTAATGTACTTCGATGGTGAACTGTTGCGAAATAAGTTACATGCATTGTTACACCTAAAAGCATTGGCAGATGAACCAACTAACAGGAAATGAGTATAGATGTTGAACCCTTAAAATTGCAGATTAGACATGAGACGTGACTGAGATGAGATCATTATTAGAATTACAAAGATCAAATGAGAGAGAGAGAGAGAGAGAGAGAGAGAGAGAGAGAGAGAGAGATGCATTAAGCGAAAAACAAATAGAATATCAAGGGGGGAAATGTTGGAATGTCAAGGGGCAAAAAACACAGTTCATTAAGCAAAGATAAATTCTAGACAGTTCATTAAGCAAAGATTAAATAACAAAGAAACATACACTACAAAATGTTAAAATGTCAAGGAAAAGAAGACCACATGACTCCTTTAACTAACAATCAACTGTGAAGTCATGTCATGTCGTGCACTGCCAGTATACGCCTGTGGCCATGCAATATAGCTTGAAAATAGACAGTTCGCTAAGAAAAGATAAATCCTAGAATGGATTTTTGAGATAATTTGATAAATAATCATTTGGTTTAATTCATAAATCACCTGTGCATAAAGAAATATAATTACAATCATCTGCTTACTGCCAAAAACCAGTAGTCAAATAACTAAAGCTCTTAAGGCCAAGATATGCATCATGCATGATACAAGCACCAAAACAGAAAAAGTCTATAAAGTATTATATTAAAAATGACCAAGCCAGTTGACAGACCTCAGTTGAAGCCCTTCCAGATGTAGGCACTCCTGATGATGGATTATCACACCACTCAAAGAAATTGCAGCCCCCATTTTCCTGAACAAAATTTGCTAAGAAAGCCTCAAAATACCAAGTGAAATCAAATTAAAGAAAGATACTTAAAACCTGAACCATTCTCTTAAGGAAACATTGGCGTGCCTTCAATATTAAGATTAGTTCTTTTAAGATCTTTCTGCATGGTTCCATTCTCCAAGTACATTGAACCATTCAGTTGAAGGTGAAGCTCACCTCTTTATAATAAATGATTCACTTTCCCTGAGATGACCCAGTCCAATGGAAAGTCCCAATTCTATAGGCATTTTGATACAAGCAAATAAATTGCCACAAGGGCACTATATTCTTGAAGCACATATTGTGTTATTGAATAAATCCTCCTTTATCTATTTTGGGTCAAGGGCCCCTTCCATTCAAACACTGATTCATACATTTCATAGAAAAATCTCTGATCAAATATAGAAAAAGATACATTTTGCGTCATATCTTAGGTTTCCTTTCCTGAGACGGAAGAAGTGATGTCACTAACATCACTCGTTTATTATCTAACTAGTTGCAATCTTGTTGTCTGTGAGGATCCTATGGCGCCTTATACTTCTAATATGTCATAAACTAGATCACAGTCATTCTTAATGAATAAAAAAAAGTTATCTAATTTTTATTTATAGAACATGAAAGCATGTTTAAAACATGAATGAAGATCCACTTGTATTAAATTTGAGCCATCACATGCAGCCATGAGAAAAGATATCCTGAAATTTTCAAACAGAAGAGAGAAGAACATATATTCTTCTTTTCTCAACATTTGTATACTTGATTTTTAGGCATCCCTAATTCTTCAGAAATTAATAAGAAGGTTTGAGCTAGGGTCTGTGACAACATGAGAGATGGTCTTCAAACTTAATGCAGTGGTCACTTTCTGACCCCGCTGAAATCGTGACACGTGTCTATCCAGCCTCCAAAGGATGTGTGATGCGTGACCACCTCCAGAACATCTAATTCAGAGTCTTCGCTAATTTGAATTTCAAGCGGGTCGAATAATTAGAAGGAGAGATAACATCGATTATGAGAGATCTCTATCTTTAAGCCCAATCATCATCCAAACGAGATGATATCCCTTGGGGACAGTTCGTCCTCATCTACAATAAGTCACGGACCACCAGATAGAGATGGACTCTCTTCTATTTCGATTCGAATTAGGATGTTCAGCTCAACTGCCATAAAGATAGAAATTTAAATGTTCAAACTGAGCGAGACTCTCAAGCCTTTATCTTTTGATATGACTTGTATAAATAACAGATCCCTCCCAACATGGAGGGGAAAATGAATTGAATCCAGAAACCATAGCATACTAGAGAAACTCACTTGTAATCACCATTGTTATAGTGAAATTTCTCTCTCTGTGTGATTTTTTCCTTTCGGATTTTTCGCATAAGTTCTATGTGTTTGTGATTACTTTCTGTGATTGATTATACCCAATCCATTATTTTTGGTGCGTGGATTAATTCCTTAGGAATTTATCCGTAGCACTTAGTGCTTTCATTGAGAGACCGAATCCTCACTCATGATCTCTCCCCATCCAGCACCCGACCCCTTCCTCTAAACTGCCTCACACGACCGATATGCCTCCATCAAAAAAGAGTGTCACCCAGGCTGTAGTCGCCACCCCCACCGATCCGAAAGGAAAGGGAAAAATTATCGATGCGGCTGAACCTGCGAACCGTCGGCCCAACCTATCCGACGTGCACATTTCTGACGCCAAAGATTCTCATTCAAATACCGTTTCGCCACTTCAAATGCAGGCCGCAGAACTCGAGCCCCAACTCAACGGCGAACAATTCCTTCAAATGCTTTTCACTATGCGAAAGCAGATGGAGAACTAGCAAACGAAGATGATCTAGCTCCGAGAAGCAGTTGCTCGTGAAAAAGAAGCAGCAACCCTTGTCCAGATACGACTACTCAAACAAATCGGGATACAGCGTAAGCCGCAATCTTTCCCTACTGCGTGAAGAAACACGCTGACTCCCTTGTCACCACCACGTACCAGGGGATCCGCGCACTCCACCGAAAGCTCGAGGCGCAACTGGTCGGAGACCTACGAAGATGATACGGACTCCTGAAACTAGAACGTTCCCAAACCCCAAAGTTTCATCGCATAGAGGACATCGCAGATTTGGTTTAGAAACAGCTCAACCAAGCGAGCCAGCAGTTTCCAAAGGGGATGGAGTACAGCGAGCTGAGACCCTCCGACTCACCACTGTCAAAAGAAATCACCACGCTCCGCTTCCCGAAGAAGTTCGTGATGCCAACTTTCGACCACTACTCGGGACCTCTGACCCCCTCCTACATCTCCGTCAGTATCAAGATAAAATGGCGGTTTACGCTCACAACGATCTTCTCCTCTGCCGAGCATTCCCGTCTAACCTCAAGAGAGTCGTCCACTACTGGTTTTACTCGCTCTCGAGGAATTCACTCCGGAACTTTCATGACGTGACCAACACATTTTATAACAAGTTTGCTTCTCAGAGGGAATTTCAAAGAAACATCAACTACCTCCTCACAGTCAAAATGAAATTCAGAGAGAGTTTGAAGAAGTACATCAACTACTTTCAGAGTCAGATGGCCCCGGTGTTGGCTCGAAGGCCTTTCACCCTAGTTTTGATGATGACTAACTTACGAAGTTATGTTACTAATGGTCTTGTATTTATTAAGTTTCAGATATAGGTAAAGATCATTATTGCTGTTTAGCTTCTATAATGAACTCGAAGTCAAGTTTCGAAACTATCACGAGATGATTCAAGAGCTCAAGTCTTAAAGTTCGCATCAAGAACTCGAGATGGAGTCGTCGCTCTTTGGATCGTGCTTGGATCGCATCGACTTGGAGAAGAAGATCGACAAGAAAACTTTAGTCTAGATTTGTTTATTAGTTTAGATCTTGTTTAAAGATAGAATAGTATTGAATTGCTCAAGTTCACACACAAAGTTCATTTATCGCTTTTAGATAAATAGTTTTGGTTTCGGTTTCGGTTTTAAAAATTTACGTTTACATGGTCTATATCTACATAGAATAAGTTTCATGTTTTATATATGTATTGGGTCCTATTTACACATATTAGAGCTTTATTATTTAGAAAATTATTTCTATGAGTTTTGTACTTCGGTTTAACATGTATACGTTTCGTGTTTTAATATATAATGCATACATTTTTGGGTACTATGAATGCATTTCATCAAAATAAGTTTACTTTGGTTTATATGTGCATTGGATTTCATCCATATGCATTGCTTAGATAACTTATTTTGATGGATATAGTTCATGTGTTTAAGTTTTATTTTTATCAAAACTTATTTTGGTATTTATTGTCAAAAACAAGTATATATCATTTACTATGTGTATTGGATTCTATCCATGCACGTTATACTTCAAATGTATTTCAATAACTTATTTTTGTATCTATACAAGTTCTAGAGACATCGGATTTTCATTTCAAAGTTTGGATTTTAGAAAATACAGCTTTTGGTTTATGTCCCATGTTTTAAATATCGTCCGAGTCGGCCGAGAAATCGACCGATATCTCTTTTTTTGCCTGATGCCGATACGATATGGAAAAATTGTTCACCATATCGTTTGCAGCAAAAAACAGCTGATATTTGAAATATGGGCTGATAAATCACCCAATGTCGGACGATAAATCGCCTGAAATATCGCACGATATGAAATAACTTATTTATTACATGACTGTGTGCAAATGTAAGCTGTTTTTTTACTATCGTTGCATGCATATTACATCATTTTTATTAGGTAGATGACATCTATGAACTAACTAAACTTTTAGTTATCAATATTTCATTATATATAGTGTTCGATATGAACGCCCGATATGCGCGCGTATCCCCGATATCTCCACCGATATCTGATATCCGATATGAAAACCACCACCGGATACGATCCCGATATCCGATATTTAGAACCTTGTTTATGTCTAAATTTCTATGCCTCAAAAATAGTTCACTTATTTGTAATATGTGTTGATTTTTGATCACACATATTTGGACTTCAATATATTTATATGAACTTATTTTATGAAATTTATAGGGTTTTATTAGAATTTATATGGGTTTCAAAGTCCAAGTTTTAAACCCTCAAAAGTGCAATTTTGGGATGCTTACGGTCAACTGACTGGTCGAACGCAGGCTAGCTCGGTCGACCGACTGGTCGACCAACGTGCACAAGTGCACGAGCCCAACTAGCAGTCGACCGACTGACTCAACCCTACTTTCGAGTTAGCTCTGGTAGATCAGGCGGTCGACCGACAGAGAGTTACACTCTCTGTGCTTTGGGAGCGATCAACCGGCATCCCAACGGTCGGAAGACCATTGGAGGTCGACCGAAAGGTCATTTCTGACCTGTTCTGAGCCCCAACAGCTATATTTTTCTGGCCCTATAAATTGAATTTTCTTGGCCAAATTTTGACATGATTTTCAAGAGCTAAAATTTATATCTTCAACTGAGTTTCTACAATAAGTTTTAAAGCTACAAAATCTATATATCTATTTGTTTCAAAGTTTTGAAAAATCAAAAAAGTTTTGAGAATCTAGTTTTTTATCTCTAAATTTCTATATCATTTCAAGAGTTTTTCTTTCTGTTTCTTTTTCAAAAATTTTGTGCACTCACATACTTGAGCTATTCATTGCAAATCTATTCTCTAAGATCTTGTATTGTGAGAGATGTTTTGTTTGTAGTCATTGGATCATCAAGTATTATTCGTGATCTTTGTGATCACCAAGTTGTTTTATTTTGTGCTTGGCTTTATGCCTTCTCTCTTGTGTAGAGATGTGCGAGAGTAGAAGTTGTGTACTCTCGGTTGTAAGTTATAATTTCTCAGTGGAGGTCACTTTGTGGAAGATCCTTAGTGGATAGTTAAAATCATTCTGTGTGAATGTGGGGGCGTAGAGCGGTGGCTCAAACTTCAAAACTTATCATCGTGTTTGCGTTTGGATCTTTCTCTCTCAACTCTTTACTCTTTATATCTTGCATTGCTATTCTTACTCATATCTATTCATACTTGATATTGTTTATGTATTCACACTAGTATTGGACCAAAAAGCTATTGAAGCACCTCGACTCTTAGTTTAGAGGAATCGTGAGGAGAACCTCTAGAGCCCTTCACGGGGAATTCAGTTTCACTCTTGGTTATACATTATGTGGTAGTGTAGAAATTTTTAATTCCGCATGAGTTATCCCTAAATTAGCGGTACAGCTATTCACCTCCCTCTACATGTACTTTTCAATTGATATCAAAGCCGACGTTCATGATATTCGGTTTAACCATCTAGAACGTGATCCTTTTATTGTTAATCTAGTTATTTGCTTTGCACACTTATTTATTTACGCTAATGGATTATCTTGCACACCCATGTATGATGTTTCTAACATTGAAATGTGAAAGTTTAAAATTAGTGCTTAACTTAAAGCCCTAAGAATGCATATTTATTTTGCTTTACCAAGAAATCTTACATTGATAATGACATGTATTTAGAGGCTAATACACAAGCATTGCATACACTTAGGCAAACACTTAATAAAGATTATTTATCTATAATTTCTCATTTTGATTCTGCTTTTACAGAGCGGAACACATTGGTATCTCCTAAGAAACAAGCTTAACACGATGTTGAGAGAGAACCTATTGTAAATAAGTCCGATCAAGCGTGTTATATGATCCAAGGGAATGACTCCCTTGAGGCAACTTCGGATTCTCATCTCGATGATTGTGCTAGCACTTCCAATGATGATAATGTTATGGATGCACATGTATTGAATGTAGAGCTTTTCGAGTTTTGTGAAAACTTACTTTCAAAATACAAAACTTTAAAAAAATAAGAGTTTTGATTTAAAGAAGAAAAATGAAATGTTGTTTTCAAAGCTCGATTTGGTTTTGAAAAAGGTTGAGATTTCAAGAGAAAGGGATTCCTTGAAAACTCAACTTGATCTTATTTTAAAGGAAAATAAGATTTTAAAAAATAAAAATGATTTTGATGTTGTTTTAAAGAAAAACAATGTTTTATCTTCTAGACTTGATTTTGTTTTAAAAGAGAATGTTTTGATTTCAAAAGAATTGGAATGTGTTTCTTTGAAAAATGATTTTGCTTCTCATTCTTATCATACTTCCATTGCTTTATCTCCTAATGATAAAAATTGTGTGTCTCATGCTTGCTCCACATCTTCTTCAAGTATTGATAATGATATTTGTATTTTGAAAAAGAGTGTAGATTGTTTGGCCTCTACTTTGAACCAATGTGCCATGAACCACACGATGTTGGAATTCAAGTTTCGCAAGAAACATACTCCACATTTGCATGCACACCCTTCACGGTATATGCATGCTTATCATGGTCACACATATGACTCCATGTATGCTAGAGTGTACACTTGTACACATTGTGATCATAAAGGTCACCTTACAAAATTTTGTTATGATAGACTAAATGATTTCAATTTTGCAAGTAAAAATGTTTGGGTTAGGAGAGGTACTAACCCCCATGGACCTAAGAAAGTTTAGGTACCAAAAATCATTCCTATTACTTTTGATGTAGGTATGGGCTCTCACAAGACGTGAGAGTATTGGTGCCTTGGTGATAAATGCATTTGGACTCAACGGACACACCATTGGATTCATTGCTATCGAGGAGTTTTGGCGAGAGGACCACCATATTTTTGGAGACATAGAGACTATTTCTTTCAGTTTAGTAACTATCTCTATCCTTTATGTCATGTTTATGTTTATATGCTTTAAATTGATGATTTTTTCATGATTTTTCATGCTAATCATGTTTAAATGCAATGCTTATTAAACTTGTAATATACATATATAGTCTTTGAGATACACCCATGATTATATAGATTCATATTTTTGTGTTCTCACTATTATTTAGTTATTGTGTATATCCTAGTGTTAATAATACTTGCATTTACACTAATGATCATATTGTTTCATCTTTCATATTTTGTTGTTTTTATGCGTATCATATTTTGATTACATGTTTAAATGTAATTTTCATTAAAACTTGTGTTTATACTTATACAATTAGTAAACTACACTTGATTATTACATTTACATACTTTATTGCTCATATGTACTCATTATATGTACTTGTATAACCTAGTTTTGGTGATTCTTACATTTATACTCGAACTCCTATATTTGTTTTCATATCACTCTTGTACATGTTTTCATGAAAATGTTCTTAGCTTCATGTATGTATAAATTTTGTTAAAATTATATAATATACATGTTGTATTCTTGAGTCACCTAAGTTATATGCAATATACTCTATGTGAACTCATTTCAAGTTTGGATAAATATGTATGCTTTAGCTTTAACAAAACATACATATGCCTTGAAGTTTATTTTTACATTCTAAATGTGCTTCTTGAATAGTTTTTGATGATAACAAAATTTTTCATGTTTTGTGATTTCATATTTATGAAAAAGGAATTTCATATGGTGTTGATGAAATTGAGTTTCATTGTCTTATCTCCATGAATATGTTTATTTCATGATTTTTGAACACTCTATATCTTTTGTTTACTAATGATTTTGGATTCATGAGCTTATAAGTGCTTTATAGCTTTTTGATTGTCGATTCTTGTATCATTTTCATGCATTATAAGATATATATGTTTTATTTCTTACTTGAAGGATTTCGTACTAGTTTTCAAAATTACTTTAAACTAGTTCTTTATTTTTCAATTAGTAGAGTTTTCAAGCTATACTATATTATTTTCAAAACGTTATTTTTGAAAACTTTTACCCTTCAAGGGCGGTTAGTTGAGCAACCATGTCTTGTATGCTCACATTATATTTTTTTAAACATGAGCATGATAGGATAGATATTATGAGTTATACATGATTCTTATTATATTTCATTTTTATATACTCATGTTTTCTTATATATGTATGCATCATATTTCAAATAATATTTAAATTGATCATACATATATATATATATATATATATATATATGATTTCTTATGCTAAATTAACAATGCTTATACATATATGTTTTAAGCACAAATTGTTTTATGCTAAACTTGATTTAGTTCTAAATGTTAATTGGTATCTTTTATAAGATTATGCATTGGTTTTGTTGGTATTTCAAAAAAAAGGAGAAAAATTCTTGATTTTATTTTCAATCGGTATCTTACTCCCACTCTTTTTGAGAAAAATATTTTGTTTTAGAAAATGCTTATATTTTTTATATTAGTAATTGTTTACAATTGGTATCTATATTGCAAAATGGTTTAGAATTAAAAAAGATTGATATCATGGATTATTTATTTTCAATTGGTGTAATTTTTATATGACATCCATGTTGTTTTTCAATTAGTATATTTTTTGGTATCAAAATGTTTTTCATTTTTCACTTTAAATTGGTGTATGTTTTTATTTTCTATTGGTATATGTTTTAAATTGGTCGTTTGCCCCATATCCATATGCATATGTTTTATGGTTTTGATATCTAGAGTTCTTATTGCATATCCATTCAATTGATATCAGAGTATTAATATATGTGTGTGTGTGTGTGTGTTTATTTGTGTTTATGCATATATATGTTATTATGTTTAAGTGCTTCATTGAATATCTATATGTTTATGTTATGCATGAGTTAAGGGGGGGCTTTTATGAAACTTATTTTTAATCCATGCATATATAACCTCATAAGCTTTATCATCGTCAAAAAAAGAGATATTGTTGGCCCGAAGGCCTTTCACCCTAGTTTTGATGATGACTAACTTATGAAGTTATGTTACTAATGATCTTGTGCTTATTAAGTTTCAGATATAGGTCAAAATCATTATTGGTGTTTAGCTTCTACAATGGACTCGAAGTCAAGTTTCGAAGCTATCACGAGATGATTCAAGAGCTCAAGCCTTAAAGTTCGCATCAAAAACTCGAGATGGAGTCGTCGCTCTTTAGATCGTGTTTGGATCGAGTCGACTTGAAGAAAAAGATCGACAAGAAGACTTTGGTTTAGATTTATTTATTAGTTTAGATCTTGTATAAGGAAGAAATAGTATAATTGCTCAAGTTATACACACAAGTTCATTTATCGCTTTCATGATAAATAGTTTTGATTTCGGTTTAACCGTTTTTGTAACCCCCTGCTTCCCGGTGTACGTATCACCGTATCGGTACGCGATACGACGTACAAAATTGATTTGATCTCCGTGGTAGTCCGATTGAGCTGATTTAAGTTTTAAAAATCATTTTCTAATATTTGAGATTTTTCAGGATTTTTTTAAAATTTTCTGGATTATTTTGGAAAATCGTCGTAGTAGGTGTCGACTGATACCGATAATTGGCTTTCCGATTTTTATTTCACAAACGGAGTTGTATTTTGAGAATCTACTTCCACCATGTGTCTTAGAATCATCTTATCTACGTTGGGGTATTTTTGGGATTTTTCTGAATTTATCGAAAATCGAGCCAAACCGGTGTCGCCCGGTATCGGCGAGACACTCCGGAATTTTTAATTGGCAAACCGGATAGAATTTCATCAAACCGTTTTCATATTCCGTCTCAGAATAATATTCTCTATTTGTAATTTTTGGGCACCGTTCGGAGCTAGTCAATTTTTGACCCTATTAAAATAATATTATTTTAAACATTTTCTTTTCTTTTTCTTTTTCTTTTTCTTTCCCTTCTCCATCTTTCCAGCGTCTTCTTCCTCCACCGCCTTTGACTCCACCGCCTCTCCCTCTCTCTTCCCCTCTATAAAAATCTCTCTCTCCCTCTCTAATTCAAAACTCTCTCTCTCTCTCTCCAATTTCTTCTCTCTCTCTTCTCTCTCTCAACCTCTCTACTCTCTCTCTTCCACTCTCTCTCTCCCTGCGGCAGACCACCGCCGGCCTTACTGCCGGCGGGCCCCGGTGGCCGGCGCGCCACCGGGCTTCACCCCGCCTCCGGCCACGCGGCAGGTGGCCGGCCGCTGCCGACCATGGCGCCGCCGACCATGGCCTGCACCCCCCTCTCTTTCTTTTTCTTCTTCTCTTTTCCTTTCTTTTCTCTGTTTCTTTTCTTTCTTTCTTTTCCTCTCTCTCTCCCCCTTACTCTCTCTCTCTCTCACCCTCTGAGCCGCCGCCGGCGGCCGGGACCGCTGCGGCAGGCTGGCCGGCTGCGCAGGAGGAGCAGCAGCAACCTGCTGCTGCTTCTTCTTCTTGTTATGGGTTTGGGGTGATCCCAAACCCATTAACCCAATTTGGGTTTATTTGCAACCCAATAACCCGACCCGTTAACCCATAAACCCACTACCCATTTAACTTAAGTTAACGGGTTTGGGTTATGGATCTGAACCCGACCCGTTATGAGCCCAACCCGCTCCAAAACCCAATAAAGGTAAAATTGCAGAAAACCCCCTGAGTCATTTTATTAATTGCATTTGAATTATTTTTATTTACATATTTAACCCTATTTGTTATGATTTAGTATTCGGGCCATATCGGGAGCATTCGGACTCCGATTGGGGCGATTCTGGATCCGTTGCGATCGTGGGAAAGAGAGCTACCGTCGTATGGCTAGTTTGAGTGTTTTTCTTTTATAAATTATCTTTTATCATGTTTAGGGATATGAATTGATTGCTTTCTGTGACAACTCATGATTATGGATAACATACGGTAACTGGTAATGATTAGACATGCATTGTAATATGAATAACCTAGAATACTGTTAGGTATTTCCTGACTTAGAATGCAGATAAGGAGGTAATTACCAATAAATACTGGCAGAGACAACTCGGACACGGTCATCATACCTGCACAGCCACTGACACTCGGACCACTAGTTCACTATATGTTTGGACACTATTATTTCATGTTCATGTCTTGTATCACCGTTAGATAACTATCGTCACATAGATACTGAGCCACGGTATCAGATCACACTACACTGTCACGAGATATGACTGCAGGACACCGTATTGCATGCACCGGGATCATCATTACACGGACACTGGACATGGTATTATGTGATATACTGATCACTATTATTACATGTACTATCACAGAGATATTACACGAATTATTGCTACACATAGATGTTTCATTAATACACAGATATACCAATGCACGGACTACCGCATGTCATATTCTTGGTTGTTATCATCGTTATATGGATTCTCGGCATATCACTGTTACACATGCATGCATGGTTTCTTTATTCTTGTCATATGGATTCCCGTTCATACTACATGTATTATCGTTCCATGGTACCGTAGTCATGTTATATGATTGTGTCATGTTACTGATATGGATTTCCCGTTACTGGACATGAGAGCTGTTGATATGCGACATGTGGAATCCCACATCTATTGTTCCCGTTTCCCGTTATATTGTTCCTGTTATATTGTTCCTGTTATATTGTTCCCATTCCCGTTATATTGTTCTATGCTATCAACAGAGCTCAGGTCCAGTTATCATGTTACCCGTATCATGTACTGTATTTATTCATTGTATACTTGACATATCAGATCATAAATTTAACTGGGGTATGGGGAGACTCGACGGTTGATTAGATCTTATCGGGTGATGTACTGGATCCATATTGTTCTCCCACTGCAGGGGATGGTAGTGCTACCTACCAATTGCTCAATGAGCTCTCGTTACTTGATTATTGTTCCCCTCTTAGCGGAGGGCTCTGGTCTTAGCAGCCAGGGGTTTGATAAAGGCCGTGATCCCGGGTATGCACGGGATACACTTACCCGATAAGAACTCCTCGACCATGGGTTTCCAATTAACATAATAAAACAGTATACACAATAGTGACGTCGGGAACACTTGTTATTTGGTCACTCTCTCGTTTGGATAATGGTACCCGTAGGCCATGTCCGGATGGGTTCGACTGGAGTGCGGGCTCCAGTATGAACTGTCAGTGGTATGGGACACTGGAAGAGATTGATTAAAATAACATGTGGTACTGATTGCTACTATTGTATAAATCACATGACATGCCTGGTACATGTATGCTATCTTGTTATTGTTCATACTACTGTATCCGATATCATGTTACCTGTATACTTGTTACTTTACCTGGCATATGTTATACTGTCTGTGATGGCATATGACGCATGTTCTGCATTACATGGCATACGACGCATGTTCTGCATTGCATATATGATGCTTTCTGTAGAGCAAACATCACTACTGTATATACACCACACCGTATAGTGATTACACTGCATAGGCCCATCTTCCTGTACACGTCTATCACGTCGCCACTAGCATGTTCACTTCTATCACGTCACCACTAGATAACATTTTATATTATATAAACTGGATACGATTAGAGACACGACCTGATGATAATCGGTTAGGTAGTGATGGTATGAAAAGATGACCTATTTATAGATTTCTACTGCTTACATGGTTATATACTCTGCTGCTTATTATATACTTATGATATGGTATCACTACCATAACATCATGTATTATATATTATTATCGTGCTTGTATTATTAGTGTATCTATCACTGCCTCCTTCATTTTACCACTCACTAGGTCGCTTTCTGACGACCCTGGGTTTGCGTGCCCAGATTGGAGATACGCGTGCCGTAGTATCAGATAGTGCCTTAGAGTCACATAGGAGATTCCTCATCAGGACTCTTCATAGGTATCGTTGTGTTTTATTTCTGTTATCGTATTTTTCCCAGTTTTCCTATCTGTTATGATCTCTAACCCTTTTCTGCAAGTATTCTTGTACTTATTTCATGCTGGGACCCATGTCTATATGGAGGTTATGTACTGTACTGAGGCTTAACGTACGCGTGAGCGTGTTTTCACCTCGCGTATGTACGTCGCCATAACGTCTCCGTATCCTTGGGATCGGGGCGTTACGGTTTTATTTTAAATTTTTCATTTACATGGTCTATATCTACATAGAATAAGTTTCATAGTTAATATACATGTTGAATTCTATCAGCACATATTAGAGTTTTATTGTTTAGAAAATTATTTCTATGAGTTTTGTGTTTCGGTTTAACATGTATACGTTTTGTGTTTTAATATATCATGTATAAATTTTCCGGTATCATGAATGTATTTCATCAAAACAAGTTTACTTTGGTTTATATGTATTGAATTTCATCTATATGCATTTATCCTTCATATGCTTAGATAACTTATTTTAATGGATATAATTCATGTGTTTAAGTTTTGTTTTTATCAAAACTTATTTTGACATTTATTGTCAAAAACAAGTATATATCATTTACTATGTGTATTGGATTCTATCCATGCACACCATACTTCAAATGTGTTTCAATAACTTATTTTTATATCTATACAAGTTTTAGAGAAATCAGATTTTCATTTTAAAGTTTGAGTTTTGAAAAATACAGTTTTTGGCTTATACTTAAATTTCTATACTTCAAAAATAATTCACTTGTTTGTAATATGTGTTGATTTTTCTTCACATATTTAGACTTCAATGTATTTATATGAACTTATTTTTTTGGATTTTATGGGGTTTTACTGGAATTTATATGAATTTCGAAGTCCAAGTTTTAAACCCTCAAAATCGCATTTGGGCTGCTTACGGTCGATCGACCGGTCGACTGACATGCAAATGTGCACGATCCCAACTAGCGGTCAACCGGCCAGTCGACTGACTGGCTCAACCCTACTTTCGGGTTGGCCCCGGTTGACCGGGCGATCGACCGACAGAAAGTATACTCTTTGTGCTTTGGGGCGGTCGACCGAGCGGTCGACCAGCAATCCCAACGCTCGAAAATCTGACCGTTAGCGGTCGAACGATAGGTTATTTCTAACCTGTTTTAAGCCCCAACGATTATATTTTCTGGCCCTATAAATTGGATTTTCTTGGCCAGATTTTAACATGGTTTTCAAGAGCTAAAATTCTTATCTTCAACTGAGTTTCTACAACAAGTTTTTAAATAAGTTTTATAGCTATAAAATCTATATCTCTATTTGTTTCAAAGTTTTGAAAAATCAAATAAAAACAAATTTTGGGAATCTAGTTTTTATCTTTAAATTTCTATATCATTTCAAGAGTTTTCTCAAGAGTTTTTCTTTGTGTTTCTTTTTCAAAAACTTTATACACTCACATACTTGAACTATTCATTGCAAATCTATCCTCTAGGATGTTATATTGTGAGAGGTGCTTTGTTTGTGGTCATTGGATCACCAAGTATTGTTTGTGATCTTTGTGATCACCAAGATATGATCTTTCTTTACTTTGCGTTTGACTTTGTGTCTTTCCTCTTGTGTAGAGGCGTGTGAGAGTTGGAGTTGTGTACTCTCGGTTATAAGTTGTAATTTCTCGGTGGAGGTCAATTTATGAAAAATCCTTAGTAGATAGTTGAAATCCTTCTGTGTGAAGGCGGGAACGTAAAGCGATGACTCGAACCTCGAAACATATCATCGTATTTGTGTTTGAATCTTTTTCTCTCAACTCTCTACTCTTTATATCTTGCATTGCTATTCGTTCTTATATCTATTCATCTTAATATTGTTTATGTGTTCACACTAGTATTCAACCAAGAAAGCTATTGAAGCACCTCGACTCTTAGTTTACAGGAATCATGAAGAGAAGTTCTAGAGGCCTTCACGGGAAATTTAGCTACATTTTTGGTTATACATTGTGTGGTAGTGTACAAGTTTTTAATTCCGCATTATTTGTCACTAAATTAGCGGTACACCTATTCACTCCCTCTACATGTACTTTCACCCAGTAGACAACTGTAACGAGGACGTAGCCGTTGCTGCCTTCATCAGCGGGTTGCAAGTCACAAACTCCTTCTACAAACATCGGTGAAGAACGACGTCACCAAGATGAGGGATATCCTTATCCGGGCGCAGAAGTACATCCAGATAGAAGAAGCGACTCAGGCCACATCTAGCCGCCCCAAGATAAGGGCTCGAGATCGAGAAGCCGAAGCCACAGTTCCCACCAAGGAAGAATCTGAGCCACAACTCCTCCGCTGTCCACAAGCCATCCAGGTGTGTTGCCGAATCCAGTAAGGGAAACGAAGCAAAGCTCGACCTCATCCCATTCAGAGTACCCATCGATTATACCTTCAACGCTATCAAAGACTAGCCATGGGTCAGGTGTCCGGACAGACCTCTCTCACCTAACCCGAAAGGGCCTGGATCTAGAGACTATTATGTCTTCCACGAAGGGAGAGGCCACCTCACAGTGGACTCTCGAATCCTCCTCCGACACTTTCAAGACCTGGTCGATGAAGGGTATCTCCAAGAGTTCATTTTCAACCCCGGACTGCCCTCGGAGATTAAGGTGCAGAGGCAGCCTGAGACAACGAATGAACACCCGACAACACCCTCGTCCAATACAGGAAAGTGAACGCTTTCTTCAGGAACTCTCTTATGGAAGGCACTACCACTAAGGAGAGGACAATCTACGTCAACGAAGCCCGAAGGGACAACTACTCGGCAATAGTGACTTGCCCTCCTACATCTCCTGGCAAGGTAGTCTCTTTCTCAAAAGAAGACGCTTATTTTGTGCACTTCCCGCGCAACGACGTCTTAGTTGTGACGGTACATGTTGGATGCTGCAAAGTGTCGAAGATCTTGGTTGACAGGGGGTCGCGCCAACATCTTTTACGGCCACACTCTAGATCGAATGGAGCACACTCCCGAGTAGGCCTGAAAGTTGATCAACCCTCGAACCCAGTCACTCCTCTACGGTTTTGATGGAAGTGTGGCCCGTTCCCCAGCACGGTCGAGTTCCCAGTTCGCGCGGACCATTTCAACATCATCACAGAGTTCTGTGTCTTCGACGTCCAATTCCCCTACAACGCCATCCTCGAGAGGTCGTGGATCCACATGATGAGAGCGGTTACATCCACCTATCATCGGCTACTGAAATACCCCACACCATCCGGAATGGCCAACATCAAGGGTGATCAGGCGATGGCTAGGATGTTAGTTGCAGTAGCCCAAAAGAGGTCGGGTTGGGCGCAAAAGACCTCTCGAGCAGGTCTTAACGAAGACTCTCATGTGGACAAGAAGCAGGAGAGGATTGCTAATCAATAGCAATCACAGTACGGCAAAAGCCGAGATCCCAACTCACCTACCGAGTTGGGAAACCTCGATGATAAAATCGAAAAGTAGCCCGAGATATTCAAGGTAGACCTGTGTCACCCCGAGCGAACCCTCCGGATTGGCTCGAGCATGCACCCTCACAAGAAGACATTGTTCAAAAAATTCTTGTCGAAAAATTTGGACATATTCGTGTGGTCTCCCACCAATATGCACGGAATCGACCCCGAAGTCATCTGCCACAAGCTCTTCATCAAGGCGAATGCTAAGCCGGTAAAGCAGAAGCCCAGGAGAATGAACGAAGAAAGGAGTCGCGCCATCCGCGATGAAGTCGATTGCCTACTTCAAGCAGGTTTCATCCGAGAGACGTTCTATCCCGATTGGCTCTCTAATCTCGTCCTCATGAAGAAAAAGAACAGAAAGTGGAGAGTCTAAATCGACTTCACTAATCTTAATGAAGCTTGCCCGAAAGATAGTCCCTTCCGAGGATCGATCAACTAATGGAGGCAATGGCGTCATGGACGCCTATTCCGGCTATAATCAGATCAAGATGCGCCCACCAGATGAAGACAAAACCAATTTCACTATTGGTCGGAGAATCTATTGTTATAAGGTGAAGCCCTTCGGGCTCAAGAACGCGGGGACACCTTCTAGCGAATGATCAATAAAGTCTTTAAAGACCTGATCGGGAGCACCATGGAGGTTTACGTCAACGATATGCTGGTGAAGAGTGTATAGCGCACGGATTACCTTCAGCATCTAGACAAAGCCTTAAACCTCCTTAGGCAATACAAGATGAAGCTCAACCCCGAAAAGTGCACATTTGGGGTTACCTCCGGGAAGTTCTTTGGATATCTGGTCACTCAACAGGGCATCGAGGCCGACCACGACCAGATATTTGCAATTCTAAATATGAAGTCACCCATTTATGTGAAAAAGGTCCAGACGCTGAATGGACATCTTGCAGCCCTCAATCGGTTCATCAGCTAGTCCACAGACAAGTGCAGGCCATTCTTCCAAGCCTTGAAGAAGAATGGAGCCGACTTCTGCTGGAACGAGAAATGTGAGACATCTTTCCAAGGACTGAAGAAGTACTTGGCATTACCGCCCCTACTGTCAAAACCTTCCTCAAGAGAGACAGTATTTCTCTATCTCGCGGTTTCGGAGTCGGGGAAGAGCGGGGCCCTAGTTCTGGAAGATGAGGGCATACAGAAATCAGTGTATTACGCCAGCCACTCCATGAATGGTCCACAAACCAGATACCAAAGGCTAGAATAGCTAGTGTTTGCTCTCTTCATCATTTTGAGGGAGCTTAAGAACTACTTCCAGACCTTCCCGGTCACAATTCTTACTGAGCACCCTCTGAGAACCGTCGTGGAAAACCTAGAAGCAACTGGAAGGATTTCAAAGTGGGCCTCAAAACTGAGATCCTACGGATTCAGATACGAGCCAAGGACAGCGATCAAAGGCCAAGTCTTAATCGATTTTATTGCTGACTTCACCCCGAGAGCCACAGAGCACGCTGAGCAGGTAGAAGGGTGAATCTTAAATGTGGATGCAGCTTCAAACAGTAAGGGGCAGGCATCGAGATTATCCTTACCACCCCTGAAGGATCCATCATCGAATAGTCCTTCACCTTCAACTTCCCTGCATCCAACAACGAAACCGAGTATGAGGTTGTCCTAGCTGGGCTCCGAGCAGCCATTACTCTCGGGGTCACGGGACTTGAAGTTCAGTATGCTCCTCAATGATAGTCAACAAAGTCATCAGGAAATACGTCTCAAGAAATTCTCGGATGGTTGAGTACCTACAACTTGTTCTCAAATTGAAGTCCAATGTTCCCCGATGCGACTTCAGGTGGGTCCTCAGATCCGAAAACAATCACGCCTACTCGCTTGCCACTAGGGGGCAGCCATAGAGTTACAGTTCAGGCATGAAATCCCCATCAAGCACATTGCCAATCCGAACATCCAGCAATCAATCAGAGAGGTCCTACGCCTCGATACCTTACCGGCGTGCGGGGACCCCATCATTACCTACCTGAAGGACAGAACACTCCCTGACGATAAGACAGAGGCACGAAAGCTCCAACACTTGTCAAATCACAATCAAACAGGCACAACAAGTCAAATCACAAATCTCAGATAGGACAAGATCTGAACAACATGTGTTAAAAATTCTTTGCTTTATTAAGAAATTTTTCGATTACATCCATCCAAGTACAAAGTATGAATACATCTAACAAGAGTAATACAAGTTCTGATTTTTCATGAATGTGTCTTCTTGAGTGAAAAAGTGGTGGTGCTCATTGTCGCGCCCCCAGCTGCATCTTGATGATGACTCCTAAGCAAACAATCCACCAGGGACGGATGAGAGATGATATCGAGAACTCCCAGGAAGGCGTCAGCAGGGAGGCCTCACCCGAAAGGCAAAGGAGGATACCGATGCCAAGACCACAACTCCGAAGCGGAAACGGACAAGAAAGTGGCGCCCCATAAGAGCACAGACGATCGGCTCCTGATACCAGAGCCGGCGTCGAATGCCCTTATGCTTCTTGCTCTATGTTCGCTGCAAGGAAAGAACATGGGGTCAGGCCCCAACTTCTGCCCGGTTTGTTCCTAACAGAGGCCAGACGTGCAGACCAAGCAGAAGATAGGACATTTTCTGTCCATCTCGACAGTTGGGCCTCGTCACAAGAATCGAACATACTTGACAAGCCCATCACAAGAACCAAAACTTCTTGACAAACGGACTCTTAAACATTAAGAGTGCAACAGCCATCACCATCCTCTCCCTCTACTTCCTCCACCGAACGAAGAACGAAAGAGACATCGTCACCCGCAGAACAATGCGAGATTTTTGCAGTAAAGAACTCTCAAGAAGCGTCTCAGATCTCTCCTGAAGATTTCACCCTATTTATAGATGCTCGGGATTCTAATCCCCAAAGAATATGGAGAGCTACTCGATCAGCGAAATACATGTGTCACGATGATTTAGATCGAAACGACCGCGCGGGATACGCTGCACCCTCCTCGAACACTGTGACTCCTCGAAAAGGGCAATTAATTGACCAATATTGCGGAAGATGTGACGCACATTTAAGGCTCTGCAAGCCTATAGAGCAACATATGCCGCTGCAAGATGAAACTTGAAGCGACAACAATCGACACGTGTCCAAAGTCAATATTTCTATCTGCTCCTCTCTCTCTCTCTTTATCAGAGTTCTTGGAAACTTATAGCCCCCGAGGAAAAGTCCCCGATCCCTTCCAAAGAGAAGGGAGCAGAGGAGGCATCTGTAGTGGTCACTTTCTGACTCGCATGAGATCGTGACACGTGTCTATCCAGCCTTTAAGGGATGTGCGACGTGTGGCCACTTTTAGAATATCTAATTCAGAGTCTTCGCCTAATTCAAACTTCAAGCGGGTCAGGTAATTAAAAGAAGAGATAAATTTGGTTATTGGAGATCTCTATCTTTAGCCCAATCATCATCCAAACGAGGTAGTTACCCCTTGGGGACAGTTCGTCCTCATCTACAGCAAGTCACGGACCACCAGATAGAGATGGACTCTCCCCCATTTCAATTTGAACCAGGATGTTCAGCTGAACAGCCATGAAGAAAAGGAACTAAAGCGTTCAAACTGAGCGAGACTCCCAAGCCTTATCTTTTGATATGATCTGTATAAATAACAGATCCCTCCCAATATAGAAGGAAAGATGAATTGAATTCAAAAACCGTAGCATACCAGAGAAACTCACTTGTAATCACATTGTTATAGTGAAATTCTCCTCTCTCTCTCCCCCTGGTGGTTTTTTCTCTTTCGAGATTTCCACGTAAGTTTTGTGTGTTTGCAACTGCTTTCTGTGATTTGATTATACACACTCCTCAATTTTGGTGTGTGGATTGATTCCTTAGGAATTTACCCACAACACTTAATAAGAAATGTTTGAGCTTGGCTCTGTGATAATATGAGACATGTACACTTCTAAATACTCTGATTCAGAATATGCTAATGATCAAAAGGATAGAAAATCTACTACTGACTATTGCACCTTTGTTGGATGGAATCTGGTAACTTGGAGGAGTAAGAAACAAGATGTTGTGTCTCGCTCAAGTGCTGAAGCTGAATAGAGCTATGGGTCATATGGCATGCGAGATGGTGTGGTTAAAAATTTTACTGATGGAGCTTAGTTTTAAACAGCCTGAACTCATGTCTATGCATTGTGATAATCAGTCTGCTATCTATATTGCCCAGAACCCAGTGTTTCATGAAAGGACCAAACGCATTGAGGTCGACTGTCACTTTGTCAGAGATGCTTGGACTAAGAAAGTGATTATGTTTCAGTTCACACCGTTTTCGAAGCAGTTAGCTGATTTACTTATTAAAGCTGCCTCATCTCAGGTGTTTTCTAATTTTTGTAACAAGCTGGGCATGTTGGATGTCTATGCTCCAGCTTGAGGGGGAGTGTTAAGTTAAGTCATTAGTATTTTGGTTATTTGGTGGTTACCCATATACCCTCCTTGTCTTCTATATATATCTTATAACTCTCTTTTATCCAATATACAATCTTCTTTTAGTGTTTTCTATTTCTCTGCATAAGAGATGAAACTTTAACACTTGTATTTCTTCTCGTCAAAGAAACTAAAGTTCATATCTAAAATAAGCCTTCATGGTACACTTGATGACAAGTATACCCCTCCAGGTGATCAACCAAATAAATAATTGCTAAAACACTTATTAATTGTTAGTGCCATGCAATATATGGTTCTCTTGAATTTTGATCTCATATGCTACATATAGTATTGTTTGGCTCTTTTGAATAGAAGACCTTGGGGTTTATTTGATGTGGATTTCAAGCCACGTGTAAGGCACGTGTATCACTAGACATCAAGCCACGTGCATTGCTGATTTTCACACGCGCATACACATTTCACATCAGCTTGGTATCAGAGAATGGTTAGGAAGAATTTGCATAATTAGTTCACGTTTATTTGCTTTATCGCATTTAATTTAAATTTTTATCAAAAAATAAAATAAAAATTAAGAAACATTGAAAAATGAGTCTTTTCCTAAAATTCCGTGCGATTGGTGTTTAACAAAGAAAGGGTATTCAACGTGGTTCTGTAAGTAAGAAACACCAAGTGCGAAAAATCTCTCACCTGAGTTACGTCGACCTGGCCAATTGGACAGGTAAAATTAAAGTTTGATTGACCTAATAATTTTAGAAAAAATTTCAAATTTCAAAAACAAAAAAAAATATTTCATTTTCACATCTTGTAGGCACTTGTTAGGAAATTTCACTGCTTTTTTGCATTTTAAAAATATATAATAAAATAAAAATTACAAATTTTACATCACCACCATGGACATACAATTTTTGATAGTCATCTGAATTATTCTGATTATTTAAGAGATTCTCGAGTTTTTCTAAATTGACTACAAAGTATGCACATGTACTTCAACCGATGTCCATTTTCTGAAATTGAGAAAGTCAGATTCGCTATCACGAAACTGACTGGATAAACTAGCCAATATTGGACAGATTTGAAATGAGATAGGAAAGCCCGAACTCAACGCCTGATTGAAACTTGGGAATATATAAAGGACAAGTCATCACTTAATATGTGCCACTATATTTCTACGAGTTTAGATCTCCCTCATCTGTTCAACCCCATAGGTCTAATACACTTTCATTCCCACCGATCAAATTCACTTCTCGAATCAAATCAAGTTGTCTCAACCAACACTTGATGATATCATAGCTAAAATTGATAACCTACTCCGAATCATGAATTCTTCCAATAAAACCTCGAAAAGTAGTGTTCCTTGTGTGATTCCTACAGTTAACAAAATCAAAAAAAAGTCTAATAACAATAAAAGAAAGAACATTGAAAAAGACTTTTCCAAAATTAGTCCCACAACTAAGTGTTACAAATGCCAAGATTATACGCATGTTACTGCCAACTGTCCAAGCTCACTAAAGATTGTCATCAACGACGGAATTTCCATTAAAGCACCTAAGCCTGATGTACTATTTCTCTGAAAGTCCCTCCATGATTAAGAAGTTTACTGCCACACATCTTTTCCCTTCCTCGGCTTTACTATCAACACCACCTTCTCCGCCTCCTTTACTACTGACTCCTGTCGTCGTTACTTGTTTTGGTCACCAACCCCTTCCTCATTGCCACACCATACCTTTTTCTTATGGCCTGTGTTAGATACTAAATCAAAATTCTCTACAGATCTTATCCCTATGCAGATCAGTATCAAGTCATTGAGTTTGCATCATCATCTGCACCATCTTTTACATCAAACGTGCATGAATAACCCACGGAGATCAGTGATAAATTTGCACAAAACAACGTCAACATGGGATACGAGCTGATGATAAGAATAGATTAAATACTTTTAATGTTGGTGATGTTGTTCAAAAGTTGCATGCTGGTAGCTCTGATCCATTTCAAATCTTGATGAAATAGAACGATGATATTTATGTTATAAATCTTCTTATAGATGTTGGCATCAGTTCTACTTTCAATACTTTCAATCTGACTGTTTAGTGGATTATAAAGGTCTTATAAATATTTTCCACTTGCTGATGAGCTTTATCCTGAGCCTATTTTCAACAGCACATTCCTTTCAACACTATCATATATTTTACCCTATACAGCAAGTCAAGTTGATAATTTTTAGATGATAAAATTATCACCACCCAAATTGATAAGATTCAAAAATATCTGATTTGGACAGAAAAATACCAATTGATGATACATAGATAGACCGAAATGAACTATCGAAAATTGATCATGAAATTTTGAAGCAGTATGAAAGCACTTCCATTTTTAACTCGACGGAGTCGAGTTCTCTCTGACACGAGGAGAATGATGTGGACATCAAACCACGTGTATGGCACGTGTATCACAGGTGGAGAAGACGTTTTATTCCAGTTTTTCAGTAGTAATAGAGCTCTATGTAATTTTAATTTCTTTATTTATGTTTCCTTATTTGAAGTTTTATTTTTATTAAGAGTTTAGTTTCTTTATTTTAAAATTGTAATTCTATTATGATTAGGAGTTTGAGTTTTATTCAAATTTTTTTAAAGCCTATATAAAGGCCTCTTGTATCAAACAATAAAGACAATGAATTATTATGAAAGTTTTTTCTCAAATTGGTGTGAGTTGTAATCTCTCTCATATCTCTCTTTATGTGTGAAGCCCTAGAGAAACTCTACATTAGTGGTATGAAATCCTAACTAGCCCATCACCTTTCTGTTCTCTTTCTCCCTCTTCCAAACTCTAATTCTATTTTCATCAACCTCTCTCCAAAATCCTAGATAAATTAATCTCATACCTCTTTCTCCATCTCCAATAAAAAAAATCAGAAAAATAGTATTGCTACAGTAACTCGCTACAGTACCCGCTCCAGTAATCTGCTACAATACCACCGCTACTACAGTAAAAACAGATTCATTAAAACATTTAAGGTTCCTTCTCAAATCGTATCTCTCTCATCTGGAGTTCAAATCACGCACGATTTGAAGCGTTGCATTCGCAGAAATGACATCTACACATTTACAGTCATCACAAGGACATTGAGGTCATATGATTCTCAGTAGGTATGTTTCTAATTTCAATCAGTTATTTCGAGTTTGATATTTAGGGCCTGTTTGGTTAAGGGTGGAAGTGAGGAAGTGAGAAATTGAGGAAGTAGTAATAATTCCCTTTGGAACTTGGGAATTGGTTAGTAAGTTTTCCGGTGTTTGGATGTTGTTGGGAAGTATGATTTGGAAAATATTTTGTCTTTTCCGGTGTTTGGATGATAATGTGAAAGTGAAAGTGGAAAAGTTGACCACAAAGTTGACCGTAAAATAATATTAAAATAAAAATTAATTAAGAAAAATAAAAAATAGACTGTAATTAGAATGCAAGTGAGATTTACATGGTCAAAAAATTAACTATTTTGTGCTACAATTTATTACAAATGTGATTTACATGACCACAAAATTAACTGTAGCACTCTGGAAGTGAGGAAATGGTTGTGTAAAAGAGAAAAGATAAAAGGAAAAGTGGTTTTCTTATTTTTCTTTTCCGGTGTTTGGATAGATAGAGAAGTGAGCAATTATACTTCCCTATTTCCTTACTTCCGCCCACTTCCTTGCAACCAAACAGCCCGTTAATCTCTAAATTTTTATCGATTTAACTATTGTTCGCAAACATGAGATTATGTGTATCTACTTTCCTTTAGTTTCATAATAATCTTTATTGATAGTAGAATTTTTTGAATTTGTAACATAGATAATATTGTTAATTTATTCTTGAATTGATATTGATTAGTCTATGTATGTTATTTGATCAACAGTTGCTAGATTATTAGTTTTAATTCTTTACTACCAACGCTCGTTTCATATTGGTGAAGCATAGTTTGAGTGTTTTATTGATGATTTTCACACATGCATATATGTTTCACATCATTATTGCATCCCTATCTCTTGAATTAGACCCCCTACGAATAAGAACTGCATTCTTAGGGAAATTTCAAGCAAATTGTGAATGTGATTTGACATCAAACCTTCCAGCAATCAAATTTTTGTTTGCAGAGTTTAAATATGTTTTCCTAATACGCTTTTTACTTTTTAGTTTTGAAAGGTTACGTCATTTTTCATTCAATTTACTTACATGAAAGAAGTTTACACATTGTGGTTATCATCTATCAAAATTTATTTTTTACAGTGATTTAAATGATTTTTCATTAACAGTGAAGTAGAGTATATGCTTTTCATGATCCATATTTAACTGCACTGTCATGCTTGTACAATGGCATTTGTGAGAAGAAGAAAAAAAATAGGTGATGTTACAGAAAGAAATGATTGGTCGACAAAAGTAGTGGACGGCAACAATCAATTCCATAAATAAAATAATTGGTAGACATAAATACTATATTTCTTTTCTTGAAACAAAACCAGTGACTACTAACGGAGCCAGATTACATCAATGTACCCAAGAAGAAGCCATTTTTAATAGATCTATAGCATGAACTGCTAGAGGATCACCAGATAAACTTTCCTAGGTGACTTAGATGAATTAGCTTTCATTGACTAGGTTATCATCATCCTATTATTTATGGCCTGGGGCAACCTTGTTGAATGTCTACTTAACTAACAATTATCAAGCCTAAATGTGTGGATCCCAACCACAACTTCAACGAGTTATGTATCAAATATGCATGGAAGTACTGCCACAATACTGCATTAATGCATGACTTGAAGACTATGAAGCTTTTTTCTTCGTTCAATACTTTCTTTTAGCTCCCACCCCCACCGGGCCACACAGACAAAATAAAGAATGTTCTACAACTTCAAAGACATTTTAACCCCGGTCCTATCATCAGTTATACTTCAATAAGACAATAAACTCAACACTCGTGAAAAAAGAACTGATAAGTAAAATAAAAATAATTTGTGAAGGTCTTGTCTAGAACTACGGCAAAAAAAAAAACAGAAATTTCCAGCAAAACAGTCTCTATGGGGAAAAGCAACAAACAGCTTATCAGCGCTAACAAAGTCACACCCACAAAACCAAAAACACTGGACGTACCTCTTTCACAGGGCACCTGTAGAATTTCCTGCCGGGATTTTTAGCGGTGTTGGAAGTCAGAACCAGACAAATCCCTGACCCACAAGGGCACGGCTTCTCGGCCACAGCGTCATCCACCATTGACCCACCATGGCCCGATCCCTCTCCTCCTCGTCCTCCTCCTCCGCCGCCGACGCCGACGCCGCTCGCAACAGTGCAGTCCCTCGCCCAGTGGCCGGACAGTCCACATTTGAAACAAGCGTCTCCGCTTCCTCCACCGGTGACGGTGAACGATGAACTATTCTCTTTCGACTTCCTCTGTGGGTGCAAGAGCTCCTGCTGCTGCTGCCATAGAGAGCTGCGGCTGCCTCTGAGGGCGGCGGCGTAAGAACCCTCGATCTCGGCGGTCTCTCGATCGGAGACGGCGGAGGATGAGATCTTCTGGCGCTTGATCTTGCCGGCAGAAGCTAGGGCATCGGCCTCGGCCGCCTCGAGCAGAGAGAGAAAGTCGGCATCTTGAACGCCGTCGTCGTCCTCCAACTTGATTACCTCGATCATCTCTCACAGGATGCAGTTTGGAAACGGTTCGAAAATAGCTTTAATTCCTCTGCTACTTTTTTGTGCCGCCGTTTGGGGATCTTTGAAATTCGGGGGTCTCGAGGTTCCCGCCTTATTTTCAGGCAGTAGCGGCCCATTCCCCATTGGCATATTGAGCCCAAACTTCATTTGCCTCGGCCCAGTTCTGTCTATGGGAAAAAAACTGAGAACATTCTCTCGCCAAATAAAGGTTAAAATCAATATATTAAAGGCTAAAAACCATAAATCAACATCAACTCAGCCGTTTATGAGAAACTACCACAAACGTTTAAAAATACAAAAACCTACTATGAAGATGAGCAATTTCATAAAACTACTGAGTGTCAGTTAACGAAAGAACTGATAACGAAATTTTCCTTATTAATTAGTATACCGCGAAGATGAGAACCGATTAATCGAGATTGGCGACAGCGAAGAAGTGATTTCCGAGAGAAGTTCAACCGCGATGTCAAATTTTATGACGCAATCAAATGCAAGAAGGAAAACACAACATGCAAAAGATGATTGTCTGTTCTTTATTTTTAATGGAATTAATAGTTTAAAAAAAACAGCATGCATGCAAAGAATGCTCAGTTTGAAATGACCTTCCAAGGATGTGTGGGGAAGATTTATTGGCCCTATTGTCACTCTGACTCGGTCACGAACTGTCGGGACCCCCAATAATTTAAAAATTTTAAAAAGGGACTAAAATGTATTTTTTGGGAGCAAAAATTTTAATATTTGACTGAAGATAGTAGAATCCCTCTTAATTAATATTCTTGAGACTCGTCCTTAAGTATTAATTTAGAGTGGTTATTAATTTGAAGAGTTTTATCTTGTAATTTGTTATTTTATCTTAGAAAATGCATGTGTTTAATGTTTCACGTCTTTCAATCTCCTCCAATGGCTCTATAGAATTTAATCTCCTTAAAATCTCACTTTAGCTGGTAAGCTCCTTAAAAATTTTCTTGCAAATATATCATCTGCTTAGTGAATTATAACAACAAATTCAAAGCTTCCTATAGAAATCCTATGCAGAGTCAATCATCAACTTAACCTTCTGGCGAAAGAAGAACTGTGTTACGCTCCAACTGAAGAGGATATCATCAATAATATCATAAGGCAGAATAATGATGGCGTGGTTAAGATAGATGATGACGACGACGATGATGATCATGAGATACCTAAAATATCTATAAGTAAGGCTATTAAAATACTAAATTTAGTTGAAACTTTTTTGATATAACAAGAAGGCAATCACAATAAATTCTTAAGGACAATTCAAAAGATGAAAGATAAAGTCAAAAATATCAAATATTGCGGCCTTATGCAGACTAACATCTTAAAGTACTTTTCTTGATCTTGAACTATGTAATATATTTTGTACTTTTATGAAATTATTAATTTATGCTACAGTCAGAATCAAAATTTTACACTAGATTTTAAAAATTTATTGATTATTACGATAAAGAGGTTTATTAGTTTTTTTACACTGGCCTGAGTTGGGACCGTGATTTTTTTATTAATTAAGAGAGGTTATTAATCTAGAGGAGATTAATTTATACGGGTTCTATTGTATATACGTTGGGGCCTATTTGTAAAAAAAATTACAAATACCTCCAACGTCTAAATTCCTTTTTAGATAGCCATTGGGGTATTTTTGCAAAAAAAAAATAAAATGCAAATAGGGCAGGCTGGCCCGGGTCGAACCGAGCTCAGAATAGGCTCAGGCGCGGCACGAATTCAACTCGAGCCCAGAACAGGTCCGAATGCGGCCAGGCTCGGCCCGTGTCGTGAGCCGCGATGTGCCCACCCGGGCACACGCCGTAGAAAGGGCGAGGCCGGGTCAGGTTTAGACTCGGGTCACCCGGACCAGGCCGGGTCTGTGGGCCGAGTCCGTACGAGATGGCAGACTGAGCCTGCTTGTTTCACACTCTTAGCCCCTTCCTCCTCTCTCTTTTCCTCTCCCAAAAAACCGTACTCACTCTGCCCGCTCTTCTCCTCATGTTTGTCCCCGTCCCTCCCCCTTCCCTCACGCCTCTCCTCAAGTAATTGAGAACCATAGCTCAAACTCAAGACTCAAGAGTGAAGCGAAGGGATGAAAGGCCGGTTTTTTTTTTTTTTTGGGGGGCGTTTTTTTGTGTGTGTGTGTGGGTGGGTGGTGGGTGGGTGCGTGGGTGTGTGTGAGAGGGGGGGGGAGGTGTCATTGATGAAGAAGAACAAATGACTATTTGCTCATTAGAAAGTCATGTGACATACATGTGGTTATTTTCTGAACATAGAGTTGACTGGGGGTAGTTTTTAAAACAAATTAGGAAATTTCTATAGTTGGTTCTTCCATTTTCAGAAGTTTGTTGGAGGTTTGTTGCAGATAGCTAAAAGTTCATGATAGTTCATGGTTTTTAACCCCCAAAGAAAATGAGATGTCACTCATTATATCAGGTTCCTTTTTCAAGTGGATATTTTGACCGAAGAAGTTGCTCAACTGAAGTTTTATTGGATATATTCATTCTCTTTTCGTGTATTAGTAAAGAAGACTGTCAATTTATTTAAATATTAATTGTCATAACAGTAAAATCAAATATTAGTTCTAGACTTTATAACTTTATTTCGAAATTTTCCACTGTTTTTTGATCTTTTTAGATCATTATCAAGTGAATTTTATTTGACTAACTATTGTTATAATCTTGAGTGGAAATCTTCAATTTACCTAAAAGCTTTCACCAACAAATTCTCACAATCAGTTACGATGTTTTGAAGTTTCACAATAATTATCATCTTTGATTCTTCAGGTTCTTCTTGCACTATTTTATTAGGCTTGCTTTGCTTCTTCCATATTTTTTGAAAACATTGTCTCCTCCATGAGTTGTTGGATGTAAAATAATGCGCTCGGAAATTTCTTTTCATTATCTTTCAACTCTGTTTTTGTATCTGTGTACTGCTTGAATTTGAAATATTATATTAAAGGAAATTGTTCTTTATTGGATCTCAAATATCTTATGTCGAAATCGATAGTTTTCTTCTTCTAACATTGGAATCAGCTGTGTAAGATTATCATTTTCAAAAAAGTCACCATCTTCTTTATTCTCTTTTATCTCCTTCTTCATATGCAATGTTACTATAAACCAAGACACCAAGCCCTTGATAAGTTAATTTTTTAAGAGATACGAAACAGTTGTATGAGATACCAAAAGAGATTGACTACTGATTGTTATTGTTATATATTTATATTATATTATTCACTGCCTGTATGATATCTCGTCTGTGTATACCGTATTAAACATTATGATTATTTTGTTTATTATCATGTTACTACGCTTGTATACTATGTATTTCCTGTATTCTCCATAACACATTATTCATGTACACTCACAAACATTATAATATGAACATGATTATTTTTATTTATTTCCTGTATAGACGTACATATTAATCACTGACACTGTCATACTATTAGTGCTATTAGTTTAAACAATAAATATGCAATAATTAAGACTTGTTAATAATACCAAATATTTTCATTGCTACGGTATTTTATCACTCATGTCCCATAGTAAAAACATGTGAGTGATTATTAACTGTTTAATGATTGTGTAAGAATAATGATGGCGTGGTTAAGATAGATGATGACGACGACGATGATGATCATGAGATACCTAAAATATCTATAAGTAAGGCTATTAAAATACTAAATTTAGTTGAAACTTTTTGGATATAACAAGAAGGCAATCACAATAAATTCTTAAGGACAATTCAAAAGATGAAAGATAAAGTCAAAAATATCAAATATTGCGGCCTTGTGCAGACTAACATCTTAAAGTACTTTTCTTGATCTTGAACTATGTAATATATTTTGTACTTTTATGAAATTATTAATTTATGCTACAGTCAGAATCAAAATTTTACACTAGATTTTAAAAAATTTATTGATTATTACGATAAAGAGGTTTATTAGTTTTTTTACACTGGCCTGAGTTGGGACCGTGATTTTTTTATTAATTAAGAGAGGTTATTAATCTAGAGGAGATTAATTTATACGGGTTCTATTGTATATACGTTGGGGCCTATTTGTAAAAAAAATTACAAATACCTCCAACGGCTAAATTCCTTTTTAGATAGCCATTGGGGTATTTTTGCAAAAAAAAAATAAAATGCAAATAGGGCAGGCTGGCCCGGGTTCGAACCGAGCTCAGAATAGGCTCAGGCGCGGCACGAATTCAACTCGAGCCCAGAACAGGTCCGAATGCGGCCAGGCTCGGCCCGTGTCGTGAGCCGCGATGTGCCCACCCGGGCACACGCCGTAGAAAGGGCGAGGCCGGGTCAGGTTTAGACTCGGGTCACCCGGACCAGGCCGGGTCTGTGGGCTGAGTCCGTACGAGATGGCAGACTGAGCCTGCTTGTTTCACACTCTTAGCCCCTTCCTCCTCTCTCTTTTCCTCTCCCAAAAAACCGTACTCACTCTGCCCGCTCTTCTCCTCATGTTTGTCCCCGTCCCTCCCCCTTCCCTCACGCCTCTCCTCAAGTAATTGAGAACCATAGCTCAAACTCAAGACTCAAGAGTGAAGGGAAGGGATGAAAGGCCGGTTTTTTTTTTTTTTGGGGGGCGTTTTTTTGTGTGTGTGTGTGGTGGGTGGGTGGGTGGGTGCGTGGGTGTGTGTGAGAGGGGGGGGGGAGGTGTCATTGATGAAGAAGAACAAATGACTATTTGCTCATTAGAAAGTCATGTGACATACATGTGGTTATTTTCTGAACATAGAGTTGACTGGGGGTAGTTTTTAAAACAAATTAGGAAATTTCTATAGTTGGTTCTTCCATTTTCAGAAGTTTGTTGGAGGTTTGTTGCAGATAGCTAAAAGTTCATGATAGTTCATGGTTTTTAACCCCCAAAGAAAATGAGATGTCACTCATTATATCAGGTTCCTTTTTCAAGTGGATATTTTGACCGAAGAAGTTGCTCAACTGAAGTTTTATTGGATATATTCATTCTCTTTTCGTGTATTAGTAAAGAAGACTGTCAATTTATTTAAATATTAATTGTCATAACAGTAAAATCAAATATTAGTTCTAGACTTTATAACTTTATTTCGAAATTTTCCACTGTTTTTTGATCTTTTTAGATCATTATCAAGTGAATTTTATTTGACTAACTATTGTTATAATCTTGAGTGGAATCTTCAATTTACCTAAAAGCTTTCACCAACAAATTCTCACAATCAGTTACGATGTTTTGAAGTTTCACAATAATTATCATCTTTGATTCTTCAGGTTCTTCTTGCACTATTTTATTAGGCTTGCTTTGCTTCTTCCATATTTTTTGAAAACATTGTCTCCTCCATGAGTTGTTGGATGTAAAATAATGCGCTCGGAAATTTCTTTTCATTATCTTTCAACTCTGTTTTTGTATCTGTGTACTGCTTGAATTTGAAATATTATATTAAAGAAATTGTTCTTTATTGGATCTCAAATATCTTATGTCGAAAATCGATAGTTTTCTTCTTCGAACATTGGAATCAGCTGTGTAAGATTATCATTTTCAAAAAAGTCACCATCTTCTTTATTCTCTTTTATCTCCTTCTTCATATGCAATGTTACTATAAACCAAGACACCAAGCCCTTGATAAGTTAATTTTTTTAAGAGATACGAAACAGTTGTATGAGATACCAAAAGAGATTGACTACTGATTGTTATTGTTATATATTTATATTATATTATTCACTGCCTGTATGATATCTCGTCTGTGTATACCGTATTAAACATTATGATTATTTTGTTTATTATCATGTTACTACGCTTGTATACTATGTATTTCCTGTATTCTCCATAAACACATTATTCATGTACACTCACAAACATTATAATATGAACATGATTATTTTTATTTATTCCTGTATAGATGTACATATTAATCACTGACACTGTCATGCTATTAGTGCTATTAGTTTAAACAATAAATATGCAATAATTAAGACTTGTTAATAATACCAAATATTTTCATTGCTACGGTATTTTATCACTCATGTCCCATAGTAAAAACATGTGAGTGATTATTAACTGTTTAATGATTGTGTAATGAGATAATGTTAGTAGACTTGCATTGTATATCGATTGTTAATATAAATATATTGTATTATTACAATCAAATCATGTACTATATATTATCGTGATTGTGATACTATTATAGTATACTATTATTACTTTCCTCTTTTACCACCCTGTTTCCTAAAATATGGTGTACGGGTACGAGACAATGGCCAGTAGATACTTACAAAGAGTGAAAATCTCTTTCGTGAATATCTTATGCTGTCAATTACAAGCAGGATAACACACATGTATGCATATACAATCAAGTATAGAAATAAAAATACATGTATGAAATACTGAATCATCAATAATATCATCCATCTTATCTGAACAAAACAAGTCAGATAATAAAAAACTAAACTTATCGGAGTGCCGACTGAACCATAACGCGTTCTACAGTAAATTCTTCTATATCGTATTTCATATATGTGTTTTTATTTCAGCGATGAATTCCTAATGCCTCTTATAGGCTAAAATTCTAAAAACACCTAGGATTTTCAGTGTTTTTAAAAAAATATACGATGAACTTTGAAAAATGCAAGAAAATACCATAAACTATCCGTCAACCTTTTTAAAAAAATACCATCTGTCAACCCCACGTTAAGATAACTTGCACTTGTTAGTCACGTGACTCTTTGATGTCCAAAATATCCTTAATTTCTTCTATGAAAGATTTCATCAAATTAAAAAAAATTATTCGTTCCTTCCCCCATCTCCATTTTTCTGCCCCCCTTGCCCCACCTCCCCCTCCCCCCTCCTCCCCCTCCCACCGTTGCCCCCACCCTGCTAGAGGAGGCGAGGAAGGGGGCGACAGTGGTGGCGTGAAGAAGGGGGAGGTGGGAGGAGGCGCAGAAGGGGGAGGCGGGAGGGGGCAGTTGACGGAGGTGGAGGGGCGGTGGGCGGAGTGGGAAAGGTAGAAGTGGAGGGTCTGGCGCAAGCTTCACGACGCCAGTGGGGGGAGGGGAGTGTGCAGACTTAGGTCAATGATGGTGCCAATGTCGACACGTTGGAGGATGGCATAGAAGGGCTTGTCAGAGTTCTCGGAGTGGATCCAAACGGGGTTGAGGAGAGTGATCTCGTAGGCAGAGGTGGCACGCTCGAGGAGGGCGACGACGGAGGGGGTGAAGAGGGAGTGGACGTCGGTGCCGATGGCGAGGGGCTTGTCCTGTTTTCCTTCCCTCTCCCCCCTCCCCACCGCCTCCTACTTCTCCCTCCGCCTCCCCGTCTTGCTCATTGCCCCCCGCCTTACCCTACCCCCCCCTACTGCCCTCCTCTCTCTCTCTCCCTCTCTCTCTCTCTCTCTCTCTGTTTTTTTTGTTGCAATTAAGGATAAATCTGTCTTTTTAGTCCATCGTGATAGAAGTTCATGATATATTTTATGAAGTTTGGAGGCCTCCTTGGACGGGCAATGCTAGCTGGCTGCATACACTGTCCAAATTCAGGCCCAGGATTCTTTAAAATGTGGCTCTGGTATGGGGTTCTGATGTCCCAATCACAAACTGGGCTGGAGCCCTTGGGCTCAGGTGTGTGTTGCAACAAACCACAGGCCATCACTGTTATTGTTTTAATGCTCCCGTTTATTTGATTTTTGTTTCTTGAAATTATTATTCAGAGCTAATTTTAGAAAAGTGTGATTGAGTATTTTTATTATCATTCTCAAATAAATTTATTAGTTTGAGAGTATCATTTATGATTAACTAATAATGACTATCTTTCGTCTCCAACTATTTTTTGTGTGCATGTATTTTTTTTCTTTTGGGGTGGGGGTGGTACTCAGTTGAAACCACCTGGAGTCAATCGAAGAACCTCCGAATACACGAGGGAGGGGTCCGAACACACGAGGGAGGGGTGATTGAAGAATGAAGACTATAGATCCAGCCTCAGCCTTTTATGTTAATATACAAACTTGGCCATCCCAAAGCCCAACATATCCGATGGCAGTTGAACAACGAAAAGTCAGAAGCCTTTCTGGTTTTGGGCTGTATCCCAATAAAGCGACTTTGGACGTAAGGCTCACATGCACGAGCACAATATCCAAGTTTCACATCTGATTTTAGAAATGAAGATCAGTTATCAGTTGTGAGTGCCAATTTCACCATTCCGAAAGTTGGAACATTGAATTAGCTATTTGATTTCAATGCATCCTTGCTCTTATACTCCATCGTTAATATAATCATTTGAAGTCCAATAATCCTATTTACTTCTCATTCTTCTGCCTTTTCTTATTCGTTTGTAACAACCAGATCGTAACTGGCTTTAAACGAGACGAGATGGAACTCTAGATCTTTTGCAGACAACAAAGAGTAGCATTTACCTTATTTTAGGTTTTGCATGCGTCGTTTCTAATGAAAACGGTGAAAATCAAATTCTAGACCAACTACTCAGACTAGGCTACAATTGATTGTACTTGACCACTTGCTGATCCAAACACGAACAAATTCTTTCTTTTTTTTTTTTTCAAGATGTGTCGGTAATCTTCACACAACTAATCACCTGACAGTCACCAATTCCACCAATGGCAGCTCGAAACATCGCCAACCAGCAGAGTCGTTGTCTCTGAAAAAAAAGCACATCCTGAACCCTGAACCAGAAAGATCCCGCCAGAAGAGCCTGTATGGAAATTAAGCTTTTGAAAATGGAGCAATAACAAAAATGCCGCATGTTCACAACAATGATCAACATTCTTTCGATTGAAATTGTAATATTCTAAAACTCCGTAATATTAAGAGACATTAAATAAATAAATAGAAAAGATAATAATTAGAAGTAAAAGAATATTTTAGCAACATTAAACATTTTGACCCAAAGCTCACAAAGCTCATGACTTAAGTTACTATCTAATAGGATTTAGGTTTTCATACTCAAATCTAATAAGAAACCAAACCTAAATTGAATTCTTTTTCTTAACTCATTATCCTTTTAAATTCATGAATACATAAAAATAAAAGAAAATTATTTTTAAATTTGTTCAAAATTCCTTCTTATCCAAAAGCACACCCAAATCAAGTTCAAACTCAATTCAAATACTCCAAATTTTGGACCAAATCCAAACTACATCCTAAACTCAACTTAAACCTACTAAAAACTCACCTCTGCTCCATTTAAATCTTCTCTTTTGTTTCGTGTTTGTGTTCTCTATTTGAACTCAATATGTATATATAATTTGCAAGTTAAAGGCTTAGCGTGCTTCTTTGAACATGTCGTCGGCCCAAATCACGTGCTTATCCCGTTATAGTGGGAAGCAATGCGCGACAAAAATCCCATCATCATATATACCGTGATGAGATTTTATATCATGAAATGAAATGATAACGATTTAGATACAATCTCTTTCCATTTTGTGTGCGCTAAATATCACCACGTGTCCCTCGTCCTCCAATCACACAGAGGTAACTCAGTATGATGTTGTTCATCCAAACTAGTTCCACTCGTGACAGTGATCTCCATATGGATTTCTCATCAGGACACGAGTCCAAGTGTCACGGATCCAAGAGCTCGGAAAGATCCTAACGGTAAACTAACTCAGCACAAAAGAGAGAGACAGTGACAGACGCCAGCAGAAATCGTTACAGTCGCAATCGGAGCAATTCAAATTCGCGCCATCTTTCTCTACCCGGTCGCTTTCAGACGCTTTTTCCCAGCGGCGCAGGGAGTCACAGGGCGCCGTAGGATTTCGGTGGCGCACAACGGGCATGACACTATCTATCACTGTGCATCTGATATCTGCGCGAGTGATGACATGGACGCGGATGCGACATTATTAGTGAGTGGGACGGGCGGGAAAAAAGTGGCGTATGATACGTGGCATGCTCCGAGTGACTCCGTGTGAACGGCACTCGTTGGGCGACAACGAATCCATTGTCTCCACAGGTGGACGCTCAGGTCTCTGGAATTGAACGAGGACGAACGCAGGAGAGTGAGTCAAACGACACGGCCACTGGGACCGCGTCCGGGGGCCAGAGACGACGAGGGCGGTGGCCGCGTGTCTCGCCTTTTAGACAAATAGACAACATTGCCGGAGTGGGCTAGCTAGCGTACTTCCATAATGAGTCAGAGTTCCATCCATTCCTCTCGAGCGATTCGAAGCAAACCAAACAGTCAAATGTGGGACTGCAGTGATGGATGGGTGTGGAAAAACTTTTTGGGGTGCAGATGATTTTGAGCTCTAGCATTGTTGTCTTGAGTCAGTGTATATGTCATTCGTGCGTGTGGGGCTGGTTCTGATCGATTTGTGCCATCACATGTGATGTTTTTGTGCCTATTATTGGTGCTCTAATGGCATAGTCATGCACTGGATAAGTTTTATTGGTATCGTTGATGGGTAAAATGTGCCATTTTTTAAAAACATACAAATCAATTTTATTGAAAACAAATTAAATTAAAATTTTTAGCATTCTATTACAGAATTAAAAATAATAAATAATAATAATAATAATAATAGTCATGCCTGATAAATGCAGTCGCGTAGTTGCTACGCTAAATAATCAAAAACCCGTTCCCTTTCTCAGACGTTGACTCGGTTTTTCCAAGTAGCGGTAAAAGAAAATCCTCCGGAATTACCAGCACTCAGCGTAAGATAGTAGGTAAAGTTTCTTACTCAGATAGATAATTGTTGCTCATAAAATAGAATAAAAGTGGAAGAAATATGCCAGTGAGAGAGAGAAGAATGTAGCTATTGATCTCAGTTTTTTTGTGATCATAGAATGAACAGGGAGATGCACTTTTTACTGAGCATTACCCATTACAAACAGTCTCCGCACAAATCAGGCGCACAATCAAATTTGTTGCAATTAATTTGTAACAACTCCGCACGTTCACATTTCCATTTTTAATGGGTCAAGAAAACGTTACAAATAAAAACAATAATAGTGAAGTACATCGGACAGAGTGAGACAGAGCTCAGGGTCACTCCGAGTCCAAGTACTCGGGTATGGCTCTGAGTTCAAGTGCTCGGGGACGCTCCGAGATCACCCAAGTCCAAATACTAGGGGATCACTCCACATCTCCAAGTACTCGGGAATCATTCCGAGTCCAGTACTAGGGGTCAAGAACTCCTTGAACGGAGCTGCATTCATGTCTGCAGGTCGTGGGTGCGCGCCACTCAAGCCCGGCCTGACCCGGTTCGATTCGACGCGCGCGCGTGTGGCGAGGTGGCCTATGGCCTTGTTAGGATTTTACCTTGTGCTCAAGAGGAGATGATGGTCTGAGAAGATCCAATCCGAATTGGAGAAGATGATGACTTGAAGAGAAGAAAAGAAGCAGATCAAGATAGATTAGTCGACTGTATAGTCGATTGACAAGAACATTAGTCGACTAATTAGTAATACCAATCGACTAATCGACTGATACAGAGAGGAAGCAAAATAAATACAGTAGTCGATTTTATAAGAATTATAAGTCGACTAATGGAAGGAATGAGTCGACTAGTATGATTGATAAGTCGACTAATCAAGGCAGTTTTGCATGAGCAGCTTCCTTTTTAGACGCCTGTGGGTTACCTCTTCTGGTGAAGTTCAAATAGGATTCAGAATCTATTTAATGAAGGTTTGTTTCTAAAGATTAAAGGCTTTAGAATCCTTCTAGATCAAGGAGATCAACTTCTAATAGGATTGATCAAGATTCTTCAATCATCCAATGACCAAGATCATCTCATAGTCCAAATAGGAGGTGTATTGTAAAATCCTATAAATAAAAATTATCACCTAGGATATTTAGAGGTGCAGAAGAGGAGAAAAAGTTATGGCGAACAACAATGTAAGGCCTTATAAACCAAGAAGGCCCTAAAAAGCCAAGAAAGAGAGAAACAATGTAAAGATGCATAGAGAGAAGGTACACTATTGTAATCTAGACGTAGATTCAAGAGGAAAGCGAATACTCCTGTGGGGTCAAAAAGAAGGTTAGATCTCTTTGTATCAAGTTTATTAATAAAGGTCTCTCAAGTTCTCTCCCTATGGACGTAGGCCAAGTTAGGGCCAACGTTAAATTATGTGTTCTTTCTATTATATCTTTTAATATTCATCTTGTGTGTTCGAGATAATCGATCTCATAGCGTGCTTGAGATCATCGGTGGATATCTCGTATCTCCTAACTATTGGTATCATAGTAAGTATGGTATCCCGGGTTATGAACGCAATAATTGGTATTAGAGCTGAAGGTGTTTGTTCAAGACTCATGTGCTATAGATAAGAAGAAAATGTCGAGTCGATAAAATTCGGCGGAGGCATCAAGATGAAGAAGACAAAAAGAAAGTTCAGATTTATTCTATGATAAAGATCGATGACTTTTGAAGTATATTGATCAAGGTGGAGTCATCAAGGATCTATGATGCTCAAATCTGAACACGGTAGTGGAGGTGATGATCAGATCATCGCCAATGGTGGACAACAAGACGAACTCAATGAGCTCACGGAGGCATCATACAAGGCATCCCATGGAGGCTCGCTGCGGTATCGAGTCAAAGGAAAAACAACGGAGGGTGATGAAGACGATCAATGGACGAGATTGATCGAAAGGTAGATCATGCAATTATAGTCAGATTTAGACGATCAAGGTGTCGAACCCTATATTTTTTCAATATTCTGAATGCAATGATGGGTGCAGATCGAGGAGATTCTAATATCTAATGTAGATTCTGCACACATAGCAGTTAAAAGAATCGATGAACATCACAGTCAAAGTTATGACAGAATAGTTGTGACTTGGTGAGATTATTGCAGGCATTGGTGATATATCAGATTTGAAGATCATCAATAGCAGGGCAATAGATCTGATAAACATCAATACTGTGGTGGATGACAACCCTGATTGATAGAAGGAAGAGCATAGCAATGTGCGGAAGGAAGGCCCGATAAGATCATCACAGTTATGTAAAGACAGTAAGTCTCAAGGTTAAAACATCGATGGAAGGTTTACCATCACCAAGTGATCGGTGGAATATCATGGCACGACAAGCTCTTGACAATGTTCATGTAAAGTTGGTAAGACCTTGGCAAAGTTAGAGACGGATTACCTCATGACCGTTAAGGCCCCCATGGCCAAGAAGGCGTCACAATGTGAAATTTGCTGGTAACAACGGTGATGCAATGCAAGCTAAGAGAAAAAAACTAGGTCAAGGAGTTTCAATGAAAAACTTAAAGGGAGCTCACTTTGAGGTGGAGATTCAAAAAAAAACTGCAATGGGTCTAAGTGGCAGGACGACTAAAAAAAATGTACATTTGGTAAGGCCTGAGATGGTCCAAGGTATGACGGTAAACAGCCAAAAGCCCCCGGGAGAGGGGGTAAGAGTTAAAAACTTCAGGGTATAGTGACCACCAAGGAAAAATTTAAGATAGTAATCAAAAAATCTCAAAGTGTTTTGCTAAAGGCTTGAAAAGTAAATCAAGATGGAGATTGTTTGGATTTTGTTTTGTTTTCAAGAGGAGATGATGGTCCAAGATTCAACTCGATTGGAGAAGATGATGGCTTGGAGAGAAGAAAAGAAGCAAATCAAGATAGGTTAGTCAATTGTATAGTCGACTATCAAGATCATTAGTCGACTAATTAGTAGACCAGTCGACTAATGGGCAGATGTAGAGATGAAGCATAATACGGTAGTCGACTTATAAGAACTATAAGTCAATTATTAGAAGGGATTAGTTGACTGGTCTGAATGATAAGTCGACTAATCAAGGCGGTTCTGCATAAGCAGTTTCCTTTTAGGCACGTGCGGGTTTCCTCTTCTTGTGGAACTCGAATAGGAAAGTTTGTTTCTAAAGTTTTAAAGGCTCTAGAATCCTTCTAAATTAAAGAGATCAACTCCTAATATGATTGATCAAAATTCTTCAATCATCCAATAATCAAAATCATCTCATAATTCGAATAGAAGGTATATTATAAAATTGTATAAATAAAGGCTGTAACCTTGAATTTAGAGGACCAGAATAAGAGAAGAAAGTTATGGTGAACAACAATGTAGGCCTTCAAAAGTCACGTCGGCCCTAAAACGCCAAGAAAGAGAGGATCAATATGAATATGCATAGAGAGAAAGGCCAAATTTAAACCGAATCACGTTAAATTGTGTGTTCTTCTTGTATCTTTTAATATTCATCTTGTGTGCGCTCGAGCTAATCGATCTCATGGAGTATTTGAGGTCGTTGGTAGGAATCTCATATCTCCTAACTATTGGTATCATAGTAAGTATGGTATCCCGAGTTATGCACGCAACATGCATAATAATAGACAAGGAAGAGTTGTTATTTAAACCACTTAACTTTTCTTGGGCTATACAATGTGGGACTAAATATCAAAGCCAAATTGAGAGAAACTCAAGTTTTCCCTCCAAATCTAATAATCATCCAACAATCATGAGATGGATTTTTTTTGGGTCTCGACAAGATATATTGAAATTGATAGTTTTTAGACTGATATTTGGCAATATTTGCATATGAAACTAAAGAAATTTTAGTTTGAATAATGAAAAAACTATAGCGATTTCGGACACCTGGGTATTAGATATTTGAAGATGTGGCAGCTACATGATGATGAGTGGAAGCAATGGAGAACACTACGGCGCGGGGGTGGGGGGTGGTTGTGCTGGATCATTGCCAGCTCTGGCACCCCAAATAGCACTCGCAATTATCATGTGCCTCACCCAAATGAAAAAAGTGCTGGATCATTGCCAGCTCTCCCACCCAAAATAGCACTTGCAATTATCCTGTGCCTCATCCAAATGCAAGAGTGCTGGATCATTGCCAGCTCTCCCACCCCAAATAGCACTTGCAATTATCCATGTGCCTCATCCAAATGAAAAGAGTCTTGTCCTTGCTCATCTTTATGGCTATGGCTAGCTAGTAGCTAACCCCTGACTTAAAAGTACCTACTTTTGTTGGAAGGAGAAATAAGGTTATGGACCTTGGTGAATCATGTATCATTGCTGGCTCCAACTGTGAGACCAACTCCATTGTCATGTCACTGCCCTTCCAGAGTGATAAAAAGCCGGTCACTTTTCTCTTGGGATGAAATGACTTGTTGGATGGCTGTTCATAATTTTTCATGATTTTACATTTAAACCTTTCAAATTTCACTTAGTACTCCGAGTGTATGTCAAGCTATCCACATACAAGCACGATTGGATTTTATCCTAATCCATTTGAATTTCATAAAGTTTAAGAGAGAAATATTTGGCTATCATGTGATATATTGATAATTGATTTTAGATTTTTTTTTTTTTTTAAAACTTTTGAACATAAGACACAATTGAGATTTGAACCTGAGACTCTTCACAATTCATTATCACTTTTTTATGAATGAGTCAGGCCTCACTGGGTTAATTGATTTTAGGCTTAAACATACAAGAGGAGATAAGCTATCCCACGTTTACATCAACCTTTTCTATCCTAGGCACTCATTATACTCACTCACCCACTTCTTTTCTTCCTTTTTTTTTTCCTTTGTTCTTATAAATGAAATATAAAGGAAGAACGTAGATGTAATTGCTGACATCAATTCCTACTTGAAATTTTCCTCTCTTTGGAAAGAATGAGATCGATGAACGGTAAAAAGCAATTGACCACGAAAAGAACAACACGTTCAAATCAGACGCATTGCCCAACTTCTATTAATGGGAGGGACAAAGATTGAGATCATGTAATTGTGCCTCAATTGGACCAACAATATTCCTTCAAACTTTAATTGATCAATCACACGAAGCTAAAGTTCCACTATCAAAGATGAGCAAGCAAAACTTACTACGGAACTTGATGAGCATAGAGAGAATCTTCAACTTTGCAACATGAGCGAAAAGCATAAAACTAATTAAGGTGCGTGAAGAGAGCAAACCATTGGATGAGTTCAAAGTTGCATGATGAGGAAAATTTGACTTAAAATGGACCCTTGTCCCTTTTTTCTCTGGCTTTAACATGAAATCTACATGAATTCTTTCAATGAATTGATCGTGCACGACTCAACTATCCCCTTCTGAATCATCTTCGTCTTTGTTTTTAATCATTGTCAAGTAGTATTCACCCTCATTTCTGATTCTCGTCCTCGTCCACGTACCTCTCAAATCAAGACCGTTGTCTTGTGTAATCTCTTTGGCAGAATACAATGTTCTCTCTCTTTTTTTGTTGGTAGAATACAATGGTGGCAATATAACTTAAACGAAACCTAAGCTTCAGCACTAACCGTGTGTCCCGTAACTATGCCCCAAATATTCAATTAGAATGGTAATGTGCTGTATGGTGGCGTGCTAGTCAAACTCATGCATAACCCATGTAAACAGACCTAGTCCCATACACGGTCCATAGAGTACTGTATGGGCATAGATTTACACTAGACTTGTATATTTATATATTAGTCTGTCGGATACCTTGCTGGCTCATCTGTGTTGAATCTGGGTCTCCTGCTTTTTGTCTATTTTGTGTCTGATTGTGCCTACTTTTACACACTTTGTGCCTAATAATTTTTAAAATTGTCAATTTATCATATAAACTCGTAAAAAACGAATACAATTAAAACGTAGCAACTTCAAGACATCAACAACAAGTTACGTAAATGTGGTAAAACCTTTAACACAATTATATACCAAAGAAATTGCAAGAAAAATTCTAATGACTTCAATGTAATCTATTCTGAACCCTATCTATTTTGAGATCAATCTAACTTAATTTAAAAGAATGGATGAGTTCGGTACATGTAACAGTGTTGGTCTAATGTAGCTTTATTAATCTCCAGACCGGGCTGTGTCGTGGGCCATGCTGTGCCTAGTCGAGATGAGCCCAGACACGTGCCTAGTCGAGATGAGCCCAGACACGACATGAAAATGAACGATAAATTTGACAGCTTAGACACTGCCTAGATCATGTTTTGTTATTCATGTATCAAAAAATTTCGTGTTGGTTCATGGTGTCATGGGTCAGCTGCAATCCATTGCCAACCCTATGTTCAACATAACCTTCCCAGTGTGGGCCGGGCTGGTTGGGCGCAGGGCTAGTTGGCAAAGGGTTTGTTTGGTTTGATGGAAGTATATGTGTCCTTGTTCAAACTTCAAACCCTAGCAGCAATTGGTCTCCGTGATCATCGCCATCGAAACTACAAAACCCCTAATATTATTATAATTGTCACGAGGATATAAGTTAAGAACAACTATCCCTTCCAAAATTAGAGAGTAAATCAAAGATAAAATAAAAAGAATGGGATTATTAGATGATATATAAATAAAATGTCCATTGTCCAAGTCCGCCGTCCAAAATATAGCCACTGCCGCGGCCCTAGCTCGGACCCCTCCCATCCCTTCCCGACAAAGTCCAGACAAACAATTGACAAGTTTTACCAAAAAAAAATGTAGACTACTAGTCAGTTTCAATTCAACAAAATAGTTTCAAGTAGACTACTCTCTCTCTCTCTCACACACACACGACCAAATCTCATGTATCTTTCCAAAGTAACATCGTATTTGACCAAAACTGAAGTACCATCAAGCTTAGGGGTGTGGTCCTGCATGTGTAGACTGCATCCCTTTCAGTATAACTGGTTATTTCTTATCGATATCAGGATAATTGTTTCATTGAGTAGTATACATCATGAAATTTGACATATCTCTACCTATTCCTATAATACAATGTACTTAATAGAGTTGTTATCACGTGAAAGTACTAGCGCAGGCCAATCCATCTGGACCAGTTTTTATACTTTACACTGGTGTTAATGCAAAACTATATCGACAGAATCTTATCTGATCAAATCACGCACATCATTGTCTCTTTTCTTAATAATTTCTCTTGCTCTATGAGTAATTGGGCCAAGCATGCACGAGAAACTCGCCGGGGGGCGCCGCCGGGGGGGGGGGGGGGGGGGGGGGGGGGGGGG